>JARSSU010044305.1:0-76187 GCA_029619165.1 Eurosta solidaginis | reverse complement strand
ACTACGTTCGCGATGAGTTGAAAAGGACTATCGACCAAATACCTGGCAGACCTCGCAGGACTGATGATAGCGCTTGCCGTAAGAGAGTATATTGCAACGCGCACAATTTTTCCGTTGATGCTGTTTAACGGTTATAACACATGTATCGTTCTTATTACTATGCTAGAAATTTCGAATTTTGTGCTGTCAAAATAGAATAATACTTCACGACAGGAGCTTTCTTGAAAACATAGTCGTGTAGATTCACATAGATTTTTCGCGCGAATGACAGAAACCCATGAAGCGAAAATACGATAAGAAAGAAATAAGAAACAGTCTCATGACGCGAAATAGTTGACGCGTGCGTTAGGGGCTCACCTATACTAAAAAACCTGATTGCTAAGCGTATTTTGTATTGTATGGTATACATATCACTTAGATGGTAAAAAAGCCTCACACACAACGTCTCCTAATTTAGTAGGAAATTGAGTTGCGCAGCCAATTCGTCCGTTTCGTCCGTTTTTTCGACCGATCACTTCAACGTTGCAAATTGAACTCACAAGGCATAGCGTTAATAAACGCGCCAACAGAGCCAGTTTTCATTACGTACCAGAGCAAGGGAAGGTGATCCCCCTCTACAAAACCCAACAGTCAACAGCTTTTACACCATCGGGCCGACCTATCGCAATACCGACGCAATAAACAGCAGCTCTAACGTGAATGAAGCGGCATGCAGAAACAGCACCACAAAAATATTGTGATAAAGCTAGGAAAAAAATTTACAAACAAAAACAAAAAATCTAAAAAAAACAAGTCGCAAAAGGAAAGCATTAGTGCGCTTTCGTTTATGTAGAAACTCACACTAACAATTGAGCTTTTTTTTTAATATTGAAAGTACGTCTATAGGAAGTGTTTAGCTGTTGGTTCGAGAGAAACAATCAGTCAAGTTTGTTTATTTTTTGGGGGCTTGCAGGATGTGAAACGGGAACTTGAAATTAGAAGCGAATCAATCGGGATGAGAACTTCCACTTCTTCCACAAAAGTGAGAAATTCGACATCCTGCTTCGTCCTCTTCCTGACAGTCTCGGTGCAATAGCGCATAGGTATAAGACAGCCAGGCGTTCTTAAGGGCATTTATTACAGACATCCAGATCCACATTCCACCAGAATCAAGCGCCGAATGTGGCTAACGTCGAATGACGGTGTTGTGCATTTCGGGATAATAAACAGCAACAGGCCCGAGTTCTTCTGGACCCCAGCGGGTCTAGGGGGTTTAGAATTACCCCACGGATAGGTTATTCCTGCTCGTGAAAACGACTAAAATACGAAATTGAACAATGTGTAGTGGCGTACCTTTTAAAGGGATGCCAGACGCAATATAGCTTCTCCAACCCAACTGATATGTACAACCCACCAAACCATGGCGAATCCAGTTCACTTTAAACAGTTCGCGGGCTCTGGCGGACCCTAAGTTTCCTCACTGATTCGATGAGGGTAGATCGTGGGGTGGCCTAGCAGGTTTCAGTGGTCACTACCAAATCGTTCCGAGATGGTCGAGTTAGTACCTTACTGGTTCTGTTACAGGAAACGTACGGCATCCGATCCTGCAAAGGACACCTCATCGATGACACTCCCCAAGGCCTTCCTACAACAACAAATTTTGACTAGCACATGTTCACTCCTGAAAAACTAGAAACAGCTAGGTCGCACAGAGAATGCGATGTTTTGTCCCCAGCGCAACATTTCATACTATCCTGTCGCACAGGACTGCAAGATGTCCGATTTAGTTTTGTGAGGGGGTTTTTTCGTGTTCCAATTGTGTGCCAGAAGCCGATGTAACCTTGTTGTAGGTGAATAAAGATAAAGGTACTCGCCCACCATCTCGGAAAACGATTTCACTATGACCACATGAAAAAAAAAAAAAATGAAAGGCGTGATAAACCACCCAAGAGATTTTAGGCGGAGCTTCTCTTCCCATTTGCGTCGTGCTCTTTAGTTTTTCTTAAATTTTCGTAGAAATGGCCGAGAGACGGCACCTACTTGTTTGATGTCGACCCGAACAGGCCATCTGCAAGGCAGATTGAGCTTTCAATGAGAAGTGTCCATAGCAGCAATACAATCGGAGTGCTTGCCAAACATGCCGATGGGCGACTCGCTTAGAAAAAACGGTTTCACTAAAATTTGGATGTTGACCGGGGCACCTGAATCTTCGTGTATCTCGTGATAGCGGCGCACGCTACCAGCACACCACGGCGGCCTAGACATCCCACTTATGTAAACTGGTGGTTATGCGTAGTCGCCTTCGTTTGCCGGAAACATTAAAAGTATTATAACATGTACGGGTTATCTTCACCCGGCTGGGTACTGCACTAGCTAATATTTTATGTCGCCCCCTAAGAAACCCATACGGTTCTATTGAAACAATTCAGCATTTTATTAAACCGCGAAAAAATGGATTGCTTGTGAAAAGCATGTATTGACATATTTGAGCCCCGATTTTGAAAGTAGGTATAAGTCAAAACGTTTAAATCTAGTTAACCAGCTATTATATCGAAAATCCTAACAACATAAACATAATCTGAAGAAGTATAGCTGGGTGCAATCGCCAAAAATTAACTCGATAAAATGGTTTATTATTTGGATAAACAAAAGTACAGGTACTGTTTTTTTTCTGATAGTGGCTATATAAGTCGTCTGTCTGTGCCAAAGTTAATGGCAAAATAATGGTAACGAGCAGGACCCGTGCGCATCTGCCGCAACCGAATATAAAAGTTCTTATCCAAATATCAAACAGAAATCAGGTCTGTTCTATACAATGAACTACAACCTATAGTTGCGCTGCCATCTAGGTATGATAGCACCTGCCGGCCAATGAGCAGTGCAACAATTCAACTAGAGCCATAGTACAAACAGGATTTCTTTGTGTTCCTACAATAGCTTTATTTAACAAATTATTTATATAAAATATAGCTAAAACAAATGCAACTCCGAGCCCAAAATGCCCCAAAGCTCGCCTAATAGCCCGAATCTCCATTCTTGCCAACACACCAAAACTTTATGTATAGATTTGGACTCCAAATAAGAGCGAAAAAAGGGACCGTACATAAAAACAGCAGAGTAGAGGATGTGAGTGGTAAAATTTATTTTTTGGAAATAACGATTGCCTTGCTCCCAAAAAATGACTAAATGGAATCGGAAGAAGACAGGAAAGAAATTTTGATCTTCTGGAAATTAGCAAGTTTTGAAAAACAGAATTTTCTTCGATGGTTTGGTTCGAAAACATTCGATAACCAAAGACGACCCAGAAATACGAATGATATGAGGAAAATGTTCAGTTTTAATTTTAATTGAAGTTATTATTTTAACTTTCAAAATATCCACGGGAAGATTGAAGTACGCCTCTTAAATGCTAAAACACCAGTCAACGGCAGGTCCGTCTGTTAAAATGGATGGTTTCATCTAGAAAAACAGATGAAGAAAAAACTAGAGTGGACGGAGAAATATTCTGAGTTTTTCAGCACATTGGAGAGCTATACACGAGATGACACAGACTTCAGGTCGAAGTACCTAAGTGCTGGCTCAGATATTCGAAAATGTTTGAGCTGTATGTGGAAAAAATTATGAAACAGCACCTCCACCGTGTGAAAGTGAGTGACATCTACAGGAAAATATGAACACGGAGCTCAACTCAAATTCTCATACGCCTTATAAAGACACGTGCAAAATGTGATCGGTTAAAAAAAAAATTCTAAGACATCCAGTTAATGAAGGACGAGATCCGCCGTATGCACTATGGAAATTCATCGATTCACATTTAACAGTGCCGGAACAGGCAAGACCAATTAACAGATGACATACAAAAAGAAAAAAAAGATAAACCCGTGATATTACGATTCCTATTTGTTCTACAGAAGCACTTCTTATCCAAAACTTTCGTTATCGGTAGCTATACCCACATCGATAGAAGATTGATAAAGTATAAATCACCACAATGAGATATTTCGACTACTTTTTGACGACTAACAAAATGTTAATCGTCAATTTCTGCGATCAAAAAGAAGAACGCGAAATCGACTCCCTCTTATGAGGAAATATGGATTATTGAAAAAGTAACAAACAAAATGTAAAGCGATCACAAAAAAGGATTAAAATAAGATTCAAAATAGGACTCTTAAATTGATTCTCGAATGTGATCGCAAAAGCTTAAAATACACTTCAAAATATTCCACAAAGACTAATAAATGATGGAAAATATAACTCGAAAAAGATAAATACTGATCAGAAATATAGGTTAAAAGAGGACTCACCAAGTGTAGTCGCCGCGTTAGGGTACCATTTTCTCCCTTACGAGCGACTCCTTTTCTGATCAGGAAAATGAGCGGCTATATAGCGGAGGCTCGAAAAAGACCCTAATATGATTAATAATTTCAAAAAATTCTGGGTGGGTAATAAGGCAACAACATGTATGTATGCATACAACTTAGGGTTATCAAAATTCCACAATGAAAAAGCTAAAATGTATACATGGGAGCGAAAACAATCGCCTAAGGGATCACAGGAAGTTGCGTCCTGCATCTTAAAGCATATGTCATAGCTGACGAAAAATAGGATAAACAAGGAAAAAATTTCATAATTAAAATTTTCGCGCATTGCTGCAAACTATAATATTGCCTTTTCGAAAAATAGGCACATATTGGTTAGGTGCAGCATCTATCGGTAGTTGCGCATGAATGTTATTTTTATTTTATTATAGTAAGAAAGGGAGCGTGCTGCATTCCAGTATACAATTTTTTTGTAAAATACAAAAAACGAAATATTTTATGGAGGCTGGTGAAAGATGTTCGAACCTCTTAATGAAGCAAAAGGCCCTGTATGAAAAGGAAAAACTAATTTTAAAATTAAATGAAATATAATGTGATTCGATGAGTTCTGTGTGAGAAAACGGGCATTATAAGTAATTTATAAGTCCATGCAGTTAATTTGAAAAGTGGTATAAGTCAGTTCAACCTTTCAAAGCACACTTTCACCTTTTTTAAAAATGGTATAAATTTCACCTATCATAATAATACTGTGCTTGGCACTACTTTGACTGTCGAAAAAATCATTTATTCCATAATACAAAAAATATTTTTAATTCTTTAAAATTCAAAAACTGTAAAGATCTCGAAACAAGGAAAATTATGACTGTCAATCCACATTCAACATCACGGGCTCATTAGACGCATGGCAAAAACCTTTGAGTTTAAGAAAGTTCCTCTATAGTAGTATCTTAGTACCTCCTACTTAAAAGTATGCTTAACCGTTTTTTTCAACGGTTTGACCGTTCAACAAGTCGCTTCCGTCGCATCTTTAGGAACAATTAGGGAATATAAATCGTTTTCTACTGGTACTTCAGCGGACATCCGTCGCCCTTTCATCTCCTTCCGTAGGCGGTTTTCCCGATAGATTACATCCTTGGCCGGAGCGCGGCAGATGTTTCGGACTTTTGAAGATTGGACTGTTTGAAGTCTCATAAAGGTATCGGCGAAACGCGAAATTAAAATCTTCTTCGGTATCGTCCGCCAACGCGATAGAGGTCCGCTAAATTTATCGAAGAACTTCTATCTCAAACACTTAGCGGAATTTCAAGTCTGGACGTTTGTTTGCGTTACCTAAAAAATAAACGAACTATTTTTAATTTCGAACTTTGGCGGGTTGTACAAGATGCAAGAGCGATGACCCTCTGTCCACACTCACCATGAAACCCATCTGATGTGTATACTTTAAGTTATATATGGGTATTCCATCCCATTTCGACCAATTTAGAACCCGACCCCTTTAGAATTGGCTGAAAGTTTTTCTTCTTTTTCTAGCTTACAAAAGACGTTTTTCAGAAGTTTTTCAAATTTTTTCATCCAACTCAAAAAAAGTTATGAATTTTTAAAAAAACACCGTTTTTGTTTTCAAAATGCTATAACTTTTTCAAAAATTGACCGTTTGGGATTTTTTTTTAAAATGTTTTTAAATGTACTTTTCGGAAAAAATTCAAAAAAATTTTAAAGTAAGGACCGGACTGAAGACCTTTCTGAATGGGGCTGAACAATAATCTTATACCGTTCGTAATCTCCAAATAATCGGATGTATAAGATAAGAAATATATAGTGAACAGATGTACATACCTAAACGATTTTTAAGATAAATATAAATAAAAAATGGCAAAAAACCCCCTTATCTGAACGATCGGTTGTAGGGATATATATTATATATAGCTCCGATAGAAATGATTTTTACGGGAAATCTTCTATGATATATTAGAATATATATCACCAAGTTTCACGTTTTTATACTCAGTGAGCAGAGCTCACAGATTATATTAAGTTTGATTGGATAACGGTTGGTTGTACATATATAAAGGAATCGAGATAGATATAGACTTCCATATATCAAAATAATCAGGATCGAAAAAAAATTTGATTGAGCCATGTCCGTCCGTCCGTCCGTCCGTCCGTTAACACGATAACTTGAGTAAATTTTGAGGTATCTTGATGAAATTTGGTATGTAGGTTCCTGAGCACTCATCTCAGATCGCTATTTAAAATGAACGATATCGGACTATAACCACGCCCACTTTTTCGATATCGAAAATTTCGAAAAACCGAAAAAGTGCGATAATTCATTACAAAAGACAGGTAAAGCGACGAAAATTGGTAGATGAGTTTAGCTTATGCCGCAGAATAGAAAACTAGTAAAATTTTGGACAATAGGCGTGGCACCGCCCACTTTTAAAAGAAGGTAATTTAAAAGTTTTGCAAGCTGTAATTTGGCAGTCGTTGAAGATATCATGATGAAATTTGGCAGGAACATTACTCTTATTACTATATGTCTGCTTAATAAAAATTAGCAAAATCGGAGAACGACCACGCCCACTTTTAAAAAAAATTTTTTTTTAATTCAAATTTTAAAAGAAAAGTTAATATCTTTACAGTATCTAAGTAAATTATGTCAACATTCAACTCCGGTAATGATATGGTGCAACAAAATACAAAAATAAAAGAAAATTTCAAAATCGGCGTGGCTCCGCCCTTTTTCATTTAATTTGTCTACGATACTTTTAACGCCATAAGTCGAACAAAAATTAACCAATCCTTTTAAAATTTGGTAGGGGCATAGATTTTATGACGTTAACTGTTTTCTGTGAAAATGGGCGAAATCGGTTGATGCCACGCCCAGTTTTTATACACAGTCGTCCGTCTGTCTTTCCGCATGGCCGTTAACACGATAACTTGAGCAAAAATCGACATATCTTTAAGGAACTTAGTTCACGTGCTTACTTGAACTCACTTTATCTTGGTATGAAAAATGAACGAAATCCGACTATGACCACGCCCACTTTTTCGATATCGAAAATTACGAAGAATGAAAAAAATGCCATAATTCTATACCAAATACGAAAAAAGGGATGAAACATGGTAAGGTAATTGGATTGTTTTATTGACGCGAAATATAACTTTAGAAAAAACTTTATAAAATGGTTGTGACACCTACCATATTAGGTAGAAGAAAATGAAAAAGTTCTGCAGGGCGAAATAAAAAACCCCTTAAAATCTTGGCAGGTATTACATATATAAATAAATTAGCGGTATCCAACAGATGATGTTCTGGGTCACATTTTGGTCGATATCTGGAAAACGCCTTCACATATACAATTACCACCACTCCCTTTTAAAACTCTCACTAATACCTTTAATTTGATACCCATATCGTACAAACTCATTCTAGAGTCACCCCTGGTCCCCCTTTATGGCGATATCTCGAAAAGGCGTCCACCTATAGAACTAAGCCCCACGCTCTTTTAAAATACTCATTTACACCTTTCATTTGATACCCATATCGTACAAACATATTCTAAAGTCACCCCTGGTCCACCTTTATGGCGATATCTCGAAAAGGCGAACACCTATAGAACGAAGGCCCACTCCCTTTTAAAAATACTCACTAAAACCTTTCATTTGATACCCATATCGTACAAACAAAGTCTAGATTCACCCCTGGTCCACCTTTATTGCGATACCTCGAAAAGGCGTCCACCTATAGAACTAAGGCCCACTCCCTTTTAAAATACTCCTTAACTCCTTTCGTTTGATACCCATACTGCACAAACGAATTCTAGAGTCACCCCTGGCCCACCTTTATGACGATATCTCGAAACGGCGTCCACCTATGGAACTAAGGATTACTGCCTTTTAAAATACTCATTAACACCTTTCTTTTGATACCCATATGATTGTACAAACAAATTCTAGGGTCACCCCTGCTCCACCTTTATGGCGATATCTCGAAAATGCGACCACCTATACAACAACCACCACTCCCTTTTAAAACCCTCAACATTCTAGAGTCACCCCTGGTCCACCTTTATGGCGATATTTTGAAACGGCGTCCACCTATAGAACTAAGGCCCACTCCCTTTTAAAATACTCATTAACACCTTTCGTTTGATGCCCATATTGTACAAACACATTCTAGAGTCACCCCTGGTCCACCTTTATGGCTATATCCCTAAATGGCATCCATCTATAGAACTATGGCCCACTCCCTCATAAAATACTCTTAATGCCTTTCATTTGATATACATGTCATACAAACACATTCCAGGATTTCCCTCGGTTCATTTTCCTACATGGTTATTTTCCCTTATGTTGTCACCATAGCTCTCAACTGAGTATGTAATGTTCGGTTACACCCGAACTTAACCTTCCTTACTTGTTATATTAGAAATTAAGGGAGAAATTGCTAAAAATCATTCCATCTGAACGATCGGTTTGTATGGGATATATACTATATATAGCTCCGGTCAAAGTAATTTTTCCAGAATTTCTTCTATGATATATTAGAATATATATCACCGAGTTTCACGTTTATACTTTATAAATTAAGGGAGAAGTGGCCAAAAATCTTTCTATCTGAACGATCGGTTGTATGGGATATATTCTATATATAGCTCCGATCAAAGTGATTTTTTCAGAAAATCTTCTATGATATATTAAAATATATATCACCGAGTTTCATGTTTATACTTTCTAAATTAAGGGAGAAATGGCAAAAAATCTTTCTATCTGAAGGATCGGTTGTATGGGATATATACTATATATAGCTCTGATCAGAGTGATTTTTTCAGAAAATATTCTGTGATATATTGAAATATTTATCACCGAGTTTCACGTTTATACTTTCTAAATTAAGGGAGAAATGGCCAAAAATCTTTCTATCTGAACGATCGGTTGTATGGGATATATACTATATACAGCTCCGATCAAAGTGATTTTTTCAGGATATCTTCTATGATATATTAAAATATATATCACCGAGTTTCAAGTTTACACTTTCTAAATTAAGGGAGAAATGGCCAAAAACCTTTCTATCTTAACGATCGATGTATGGGATGTATATTATATATAGCTCCGATCAAAGTGATTTTTTCAAAAAATCTTCTATGATATATTAAAATATATATCACCGAGTTTCACGTTTATACTTTCTAAATTAAGGGAGAAATGGCCAAAAATCTTTCTATCTGAACGATCGGTTGTATGGGATATATACTATATATAGCTCCGATCAAAGTGATTTTTTCAGAATTTCTTCTATGATATATTAAAATATATATCACCGAGTTTCACGTTTATACTTTCTAAATTAAGTGAGAAATGGCCAAAAATCTTTCTATCTGAACGATCGGTTGTATGGGATATGTACTATATATAGCTCCGATCAAAGTGATTTTTTCAGGATATCTTCTATGATATATTAGAATATATATCACCGAGTTTCACGTTTATACTTTCTAAATTGCGGCAGGAATGACCAAAATCGTCTTATCTGAACGATCGGTTGTTTGGGAGATATATGTTATAGTGGTCCGATCCTACCGGATCCGACAAATGTCAAATAAAAAAACAAAAATACATCCTTATGCCAAATTTCATTGAGATATCTCAAAATTTGAGGGACTAGTTTGCGTTCAAACAGACAGACGGACGGACAGACGGACATAACTATATCAACTTAGTTCGTTGCCCTGCTCATTTCGGCATACTTAATGGTGAGTCTATCTTCTACATTTCTCAACGTAACAAACATCGGACCAAAGTTAATATACCATTTCATGTTCATGAAAGGTATAAAAATGGTAGCGTAGAAAATTTTCAAGCAACCAGATTGTTGAGGAAGTTATTGACTTGGGACAATATTCGACCAGGCATACAAGAAATGCCGGCAATCCAGGACTTGAAATTTATAAGGAAAAATTAATTGAATATTTACTGCAGTAGGCAAATTTAAAATTGATAACGAGGTTCTTAAGATTGTTTAATTGCACTTAACCAAAGAAGTTGTGCTAGTGAGAAATACCGGTATAAAAATAAAAAACAAAAATTCTTCATAAAAGTCATGACGATTCTGTCTGGGTGGCCGCCGCAGAAATCGTATGACAAATAAGATCAAAGAAATTGCTGGAAAATATGAAAATATCGAAAATATGAAAAGATCATTTAAAGATACGAAACATTTTTGCATCCACTGTACCTTCCGTCTAATCAATTAACTGAACTACTAATACTATAAATTACCTTGCTCTTCCACCAACTACAGCTACTAAATTTTCCGAATAATTAGCTATACTTTTTTTTATTGGTTCTGAATTTAAAATGACCAAAATGAAATAAAATAGCAATGAGAATATTCGTTTAATAGAAACAGTAAAGAAATCTAATTATGATAAAATAGCTACAGTAAGGAAATAAAATAGGAGGGTTAGTGTTAGTTAAAGAAGAAGCAGCTCATAAGTTTACATAATAGAAAAATATTTTTACTTTAACTCCGGTAGAATAGAATAGGAAATAGTAATAGGAAAATATTTCACTTCAACCCCCGTAGAATAGGAAATAGTAATAGGAAATATCTTTTACATTTTACGCTAAATAGAGTTGAATAGTAGTAAAAAATATTCTTACATCAAATCCCCCAATAGACTAGAAAATGGTAATAGGAAAATACCAATACAAAAAAATCGACTATTAACTCACAGAATTTAACAAAACCTAGTTTCAACCATAGTATTCCAATTTACTCATCAATAAAATGTAAACACATAAAGAAAGATAAATACATTAATATGAAGTCATGTTGGCATCAAGTTACGGTTACATCATGCCGGTTTTTAAGTGAGTCGACGCTCTTAAAGACCGGCTATGCAAAAATAATTTAAAACTCTGATGTGTAAAACCAAATGTCAATAACACTTGATGCAAAACATTATTCATAAACACAAGCACATACCATACATATGTGCATACATATATTATACTTCAAAATAATATTGAAAAAAACGTACAAACAAAAGAACAATAGAAAAAAATGTTTGTCAACACAAAAAATCACACATGGCAAGCAAATGTAAACAGATATAAAAACAAGTAAGGAAGGCTAAGTTCGGGTGTAACCGAACATTACATACTCAGTTGAGAGCTATGGAGACAAAATAAGGAAAATCACCATGTAGGAAAATGAACCTAGGTAACCCTGGAATGTGGTTGTATGACATGTGTATCAAATGAAAGGTATTAAAGAGTATTTTAAGAGAGAGTAGGCCATAGTTCTATGGATGGACGCCATTTAGGGATATCGCCATAAAGGTGGACCAGGGCTGACTCTAGAATTTGTTTGTACGATATGGGTATCAAATGAAAGGTGTTAATGAGCATTTTAAGAGGGAGTGGGCCTTAGGTCTATCGGTGGACGCCTTTTCGAGATATCGCCATTAAGGTGGACCAGGGGTGACTCTAGAATGTGTTTGTACGATATGGGTATCAAATGAAAGATGTTAATGAGTATTTTGAAAAGGAGTGATCCTTAGTTCCATAGGTGGACGCCGTTTCGAGATATCGCCATAAAGGTGGACCAGGGGTGTCTCTAGAATGTGTTTGTACGATATGGGAATCAAATGAAAGGTGTTACTGAGCATTTTAAGAGGGAGTGGGCATTAGGTCTATAGGTGGACGCCTTTTCGAAATGTCGCCATTAGGGCGGGCCAGGGGTGACTCTAGAATGTGTTTGTATGATATGGGTATCAAATGAAAGATGGTAATGAGTATTTTAAAAGGGAGTAATCCTTAGTTCTATAGGTGGACGCCTTTTCGAGATATCGCCATAAAGGTGGACCAAGGGTGACTCTAGAATGTTTGTACGATATGGGTATCAAACGAAAGGTGTTACTGAGCATTTTAAGAGGGAGTGGGCATGAGGTCTATAGGTGGACGCCTTTTCGAGATATCGTCATTAGGGTGGGCCAGGGGTGACTCTAGAATGTGTTTGTACGATATGGGTATCAAACGAAATGTGTTACTGAGCATTTTAAGAGGGAGTGGGCATTAGGTCTATAGGTGGACGCCTTTTCGAGATATCGCCATTAGGGTGGGCCAGGGGTGACTCTAGAATGTTTGTACGATATGGGTATCAAACGAAAGGTGTTACTGAGCATTTAAGAGGGAGTGGGCATTATGTCTATAGGTGGACGGCTTTTCGAGATATCGCCATTAGGGTGGGCCAGGGGTGACTCTAGAATGTGTTTGTACGATATGGGTATCAAATGAAAGGTGGTAATGAGTATTTTAAAAGGGAGTAATCCTTAGTTCTATATGTAGACGCCTTTTCGAGATATCGCCATTAAGGGTGAACCAAGGGTGACTCTAGAATGTTTGTACGATATGGGTATCAAACGAAAGGTGTTACTGAGCATTTTAAGAGGGAGTGGGCATTAGGTCTATAGGTGGACGCCTTTTCGAGATATCGCCATTAGGGTGGGCCAGGGTGACTCTAGAATGTGTTTGTACGATATGGGTATCAAATGAAAGGTGGTAATGAGTATTTTAAAAGGGAGTAATCCTTAGTTCTATAGGTGAACGCCTTTTCGAGATATCGCCATAAAGGTGGACCAAGGGGTGACTCTAGAATGCTTGTACGATATGGGTATCAAACGAAAGGTGTTACTGAGCATTTTAAGAGGGAGTGGGCATTAGGTCTATAGGTGGACGCCTTTTCGAGATATCGCCATAAAGGTGGACCAAGGGTGACTCTAGAATGTTTGTACGATATGGGTATCAAACGAAAGGTGTTACTGAGCATTTTAAGAGGGAGTGGGCATGAGGTCTATAGGTGGACGCCTTTTCACGATATCGTCATTAGGGTGGGCCAGGGGTGACTCTAGAATGTGTTTGTACGATATGGGTATCAAACGAAATGTGTTACTGAGCATTTTAAGAGGGAGTGGGCATTAGGTCTATAGGTGGACGCCTTTTCGAGATATCGCCATTAGGGTGGGCCAGGGTGACTCTAGAATGTTTGTACGATATGGGTATCAAACGAAAGGTGTTACTGAGCATTTTAAGAGGGAGTGGGCATTATGTCTATAGGTGGACGGCTTTTCGAGATATCGCCATTAGGGTGGGCCAGGGGTGACTCTAGAATGTGTTTGTACGATATGGGTATCAAATGAAAGGTGGTATGAGTATTTTAAAAGGGAGTAATCCTTAGTTCTATAGGTGGACGCCCTTTTCGAGATATCGCCATAAAGGTGGACCAAGGGTGACTCTAGAATGCTTGTACGATATGGGTATCAAACGAAAGGTGTTACTGAGCATTTTAAGAGGGAGTGGGCATTAGGTCTATAGGTGGACGCCTTTTCGAGATATCGCCATTAGGGTGGGCCAGGGGTGACTCTAGAATGTTTGTACGGTATGGGTATCAGACGAAAGGTGTTACTGAGCATTTTAAGAGGGAGTGGGACATTAGGTCTATAGGTGGACGCCTTTTCGAGATATCGCCATTAGGGTGGCCAGGGGTGACTCTAGAATATTTGTACGATATGGGTATCAAACGAAAGGTGTTAATGAGCATTTTAAGAGGAGTGGGCATTAGGTCTATAGGTGAACGCCTTTTCGAGATATCGCCATTAGGGTGGGCCAGGGGTGACTCTAGAATGTGTATGTACGATATGGATATCAAATTAAAGGTATTAATGAGCATTTTAAGAGGGAGTGGGCATTAGGTCTCTAGGTGGACGAATTTTCGAGATATCACCATTAGGGTGGTCCAGGGGTTACTCTAGAATGTTTGTACGATATGGGTATCAAACGAAAGGTGTTACTGAACATTTTAAGAGGGAGTGGGCATTAGGTCTATAGGTGGACGCCTTTTCGAGATATCGCCATTAGGGTGGGCCAGGGGTGACTCTAGAATGTTTGTACGGTATGGGTATCAGACGAAAGGTGTTACTGAGCATTTTAAGAGGGAGTGGACATTAGGTCTATAGGTGGACGCCTTTTCGAGATATCGCCATTAGGGTGGGCCAGGGGTGACTCTAGAATATTTGTACGATATGGGTATCAAACGAAAGGTGTTAATGAGCATTTTAAGAGGGAGTGGGCATTAGGTCTATAGGTGAACGCCTTTTCGAGATATCGCCATTAGGGTGGGCAGGGGTGACTCTAGAATGTGTATGTACGATATGGATATCAAATTAAAGGTATTAATGAGGGTTTTAAAAGCGAGTGGCCCTTAGATGTATATGTGAAGGCGTTCACGCGATATCGACCAAATGTGGACCAGGTGATCCAGAAAATCATCTGTCGGGTACTGCTAATTTATTTATATATGCAATACCACTAACAGTATTCCTGCCAAGATTCCAAGGCTGTTGATTTCGCCTTGTAGAACTTTTTCATTTTCTTCTACTTAATATGGTAGGTGTCACACCCATTTTACAAAGTTTTTCCAAAGTTATATTTTGCGTCAATAAACCAATCCAGTTACCATGTTTCATCCCTTTTTTCGTATTTGGTATAGAATTATGGCATTTTTTTCATTTTTCGTAATTTCGATATCGATAAAGTGGGCGTGGTTATGGTCGGATTTCGGTCATTTTGTATACCAAGATAAAGTGAGTTCAGATAAGTACGTGGGCTAAGTTAGTAAAGATATATCGGGTTTTGCTCAAGTTATTGTGTTAACGGCCGAGCGGAAGGAAAATGAAAATGGGCGGAGCCACGCCCATTTTGAAATTTTATTTTATTTTTGTATTTTGTTGCATCATATCATTACTGGAGTTGAATTTTGACTTAATTTACTTATATACAGTAAAGATATTAATTTTTTGTTAAAATTTGAATTTAAAAAAATTTTTTTTAAAAAGTGGGCGTGTTCATCATCCAATTTTGCTAATTTTTATTAGCACATATATAGTAATAGTAGTAACGTTCCTGCCAAATTTCATCAGCTTGCAAAACTTTTATATTACCTTCTTGTAAAAGTGGGCGGTGCCACGCCTATTGTCCAAAATCTTACCAATTTTCTATTCTGCATCATAACGTCAACCCATCTACCAAGTTTCATCGCTTTAAACCGCCTTTGGCAATGAATTATCGCATTTTTTCGGTTTTTCGAAATTTTCGATATCGAAAAAGTGGGCGTGGTTATAGTCCGATATCGTTCATTTTAAATAGCGATCTGAGATGAGTGCCCAGGAATTTGCATACCAAATTTCATCAATATACCTCAAAATTTACTCAAGTTATCGTGTTAACGGACAGACGGACGGACGGACGGACGGACGGACGGACATGGCTCAATCAAATTTTTTTTCGGTACTGATGATTTTGATATATGGAAGTCTATATCTATCTCGATTCCTTTATACCTGTACAACCAACCGTTATCCAATCAAAGTTAATATACTCTCTGAGCTCTGCTCAACTGAGTATAATAAGTAAACAACGCTTCACGCTCAATATCAAATTACCGCAAGACAATAAATTACAATAGCAACTAAAAGCAATAAAAATTTAGTAAACTCTACATGGTCACTAAATCACTTTAAGAATCACATAAAATTCTTCTCAAGTGTATGCGATTCTTTTTAAAGGTGGATGATGTGTTATTACCGCATCGGTGCAATTTAGAAATGAAACATCAAACAAGAAGAATTAAACAGGGGGTGCTACAGGGTGGTGTCCTATCCCCGCTTTTGTTTAATTTCTACATATCTAAGCTACCTTCGCAACCAGAAGGAGTTACTGTCGTTTCCTACGCCGATGACTGCACAACAATGACCACAGGCCCAGGCCCAAAGATCGATGAGCTTTGCAACAGAATAAACGGCTACCTCCCTGATCTCTCCAGTTTTATCGCCTCGCGAAAACTGGCATTATCCCCGACTAAATCCTCCGCGACCTTATTTACAACATGGACGTCCCAAATGTCGACCATTTTGAACATCCACGTCGATGGCACTACGCTACCGACTGTCCTCCACCCTAAAATCTTGGGTGTGACGTTTAATCAGGATCTACATTTTGGTGTGCATGCAGCCGCAATTGTACCGAAAATCCAGAGCCAAAATAAAATCCGCAAGTCACTTGCTGGCAGTACTTGGGGAAAAGACAAAGAAACGCTCATTACCACATACAAAGCAATTGGCCAGCCGATGCATACATAATGAGGCGAGAATACTCCCCATCAGGGAGAGAAATGAGATGCTAACCAAACAGTTCCTTTTGAATACCCAGAAACCTGGGCATCCCAACAGACATCTGATTGATGAGCCAATACCACCTAGGGACTTAAGGAGTTACTTCCGTAAGCATTTTGAGGAAATACGGCATCAGAGAACTCAGCCACATGAAGCAAAAAAACAAAAGCAGGTTCTTGGTGAGCTCCACAAACAGGCGCCGGACCTTTGTGCCAGGAATTTCCCGGTGAATCCAGTACTCAAAGAGCAGTACCCTAAACTTGCGGAAGAGGAACGCATACTCCCCAGGGAAACGCGAGTCACTCTGGCTCAACTACGTTCTGGATATTGTAACAGGTTAAACTCTTACATATCAACCCCGACATACAAAATGTATGCCCCGCTTGCAATGTGTCCCCATATGACACACAACCGTCTCTTTAATTGTAATGTGGAACCTATAACACCCCTTTCGTTATGGTCCACCCCTGTTGAAACAGCAAGTTTCCCTGGACTCCCGTTAGAGGATATTGATGACAATTTGTGATCGGTCGCAGCTATTAGGTGGGGCGAAGCATTGCTACAACAACATGGGCAACACGTATGACTTTTCAGCATTTAAGCATTGACAGTTTTCACAAGCCCATTTCCAGACTGTAGAAAAGTCACTATTTATTTTATAACATAAATCTTCGACAAGGCCGACATGACTAAATAGGTATAACTGAATGTCATCAGCAAATGCGTGGACATTTACGTATTGACACACTGAGAAAACATCATTGACAAAAAGACTAAACAGAAGAGGACCAATCACAGAGCCTTGTGGTACACCAGAAGGGACAACACGAGATATGCATGCAGAGTTTTTGCAAACTATTTTCTGGGTTCTTCCCTCCAGGTAACTGGCCATAAGGTCAACAGATTTAGTAGAGAACCCGAAGTAGAATTCGAATTTTTTGCAAAGGAGGTTGTGCTGCACTGAGTCAAAGGCCTTAGAAAAGTCAAGGAGGCACAAAAGGGATAGGTCACTATTATCAGAAATATTTCTCATTTCGTCAAGTATTTTGATCATTGCAGTAGAGCAACTGTGCTTGGGTCTGAATTCAGATTGCACTGCACTCAACAGGTTCTCCTTAACATACGCCGAGATTTTACCCGCCATCAAGGACTCACACACTTTAGCAAACACAGCTAAGATGCTAAGTGGCCTATTATTGCAAGGTTCAAGAGCAATATTTGTTTTGGCGACAGGAATAATAACGCCCTCTTCCACTCCACAGGGAAACAAGAAGTTGTGAAGCAATGATTAATAACATGCGTGAGAGTTCCTAAAATGAATGGCAGAACGAGTTTGATGAACTTCAAGGAGATCCCATCCTCCCCAATAGCATTAGATTTGATGTCAATAATTGTTTTACAAATCTCTAATTTTGATACTGCTTAAATTCAAAATTATTCACTGGCTCAAAGCGACTTATAATGTTCAGAGGTATATGACTGTCCCGACACTCACTTGACCTAATAAAATAATAATTTAGGATATTTGGGTCGACTTGATAATCCTTTTGACACTTCCCATGTATGTTAAGATTCCTCAAGTTCGCCATAAATCTTTTGAACGTCACTTCCGTCTAGTTTATAGTTTAGTTTATAATTGCAACACATCTGCTTGGATATTCTTATGATGACGGTGGCTTTGTTTCGGGGGATTTTATATATAGACCAAGCAGACTCAGTTTGTCTCCTCTTCCATTTCGCGTATAGTCTCTTTCGTTCCCTTATAGCAGACCTGATTTAAAGATATACCAAGGAACAGGATTGATATCAGCCCGGGCACTACGTAAAGGGGCATGCTTGTCATAAAGCTTACACACATTTTCATTCAGAAATTTAAGTTTGCCGTTCACAGTAAGAATATACCAACACAAAGTCCAATCAACATTGCACAAATCAACAAACAAAGCACCCACGTTAACAGCCCTAAGATCACGAAAAACAGTGGTAACAGTGTCAACAGGACGATTGAACGTAACATCTAGTGAAAAAAAATGAAATCATGGTCAGAAATAAAGCTGATTTGGTCAAATTTGTAATATGGTCACTACTTGACGTAATAATCAGGTCCAACAAGCTTGGAGTCGAATTTTGTGCATTAAGCTGGGTTGATTTGCATGGACGAAAGTTAACCCATATTGCGTCATCGATTTTTCGATAGGTTTTGGGATCAGGAAAAAAAGTTTCACTAAGCATACCCAAAAAAATAATTTTCGAGCTTGCAAACTTTGAATTTTTTGAGTTTTATTTCTTTGATTTTTAAGTTTTTTCTTCATGGCCTACTTAAAAAAATAGTCCGCTAAAAACTTTGGCTATAGAAATTTTTTGAAAAAAAAATATTTTTTGGGTTTTGAGGAGTGTTTTGGTGAAAAATTTTATTTTTTCGCAATTTTTTTTAAGATTTTTCTTCAGAAACGTGCAAAAGTGTTGCCGATGAAAATGAATTTGTCTCATAGTTCCTATTCCACTTAAAATTATGCGACAAAAACGTTGGCATTAACAGTTTAAAAAAATTTTTTTTTGGGTTTTTGGGACTTGTTTTTGTCGAAATCGATTTTTTTCATTTTCAAGGCTCCAAATCATTTTTTAGTACATGTTTCCGTTAGACCCACCAATAAGTATACCAAAATGATCAGGGATGAGCTGAGTTGATTAGCCATGTCCGTCTGTCCGTCCGTCCGTCCATCTATCCGTTCGTCTGTCCGTCTGTCCGTTTGTTTGAACGCAAACTAGTCCCTCAATTTTCGAGATATATTGATGACATTTGGTAAGCAGGGGGACATTTGTCGGAATCGACCGGATCGGACCACTATAGCATATACCTCCCATACAACCGATTGTTCAATAAGAGGGTTTTCGCCATTTCTGCCCCATTTCGGACATATTTTTGTCGAAACCGATTTTTAGTCCCAAGTGAAGTCATGCGCTAAAGGCGGTGGTAGTGCAGTTTAAAAAAAATTTTTTGTCCGATCTTGACGATTTTTTCAGACAACCATCTATGCCCAATACGTAAGCTTGTGGTAAAACTTGATGTTGCTAGCTGTTAAAATGAGGCAGAAATGGGGCAGAAATGGCTAAAACCCTCTTATTGAACAATCGGTTGTATGGGAGGTATATGCTATAGTGGTCCGATCTGGTCGATTCCGACAAATGTCAAATCCCCCATCAAATATGCCTGCTCACAAAATGTCATCAAGATATCTCAAAAATTGAGGGACTAGTTTGCGTTCAAACAAACGGACAGACGGACAGACCGACGGACAGACGGAATGACGGACGGACAGACGGACATGGAGGGGCTTAAGACCATAGGTTGGAGAAAGAAACAATTCAAAAATGCTAAATGCACAAAAATTGCAAACACATATGCAATTGCATGCAATCACGAGTTACATTATATAGAAGACAAGAGAAAGGTGAGAAGATACAATCAAACAAATAATATTAATATTTAGTTTGAAACTCACAGTAAGAGAAATCGATAGGTATAGATTTAAGGGAGTAAGGAAAAAAGAGTTGCGAAGTTAACATATCTGAAATACATATACAAAAAACAATACATTGCTAAAAAAAAATACGTAAATAATATGTTACGAATATATCAGCGCTCCTCTTCCAGTAATTGTATTGACTTTAGCTTTGCTATTTACCAGCTTGAATGAACTCTTCCCCTTGTTTATGTCTAACAAAAATTTTGCCGCGGATAGAAAACACCGACGCTATCTGCTTCTGCCGTCTCAATGTCGATGCATAAGTCATTACCTCCACAGGTTCTTTGGCAGACTTCATGTATATACACCGACCCGTACCCAGGCAAATCAAGATCAGAAAGCGCAAGCGATCTCTTTTTAGATTTGCAAAACATAGCGACAGCCTTTAGCAACTGGTTACGGTCAGGCGCTGAAAAAACATTATGACTACAATGGTAGTGGGTTTTTGCTGAGTTTTGTTGTTTCCTCCGTTTCGCAGTCGAAATGCATATCTAAAAAGTGGCGATTTGTACTCAACCGCCCGACAAATCTGCATAAAGAAACACTCATTCGCAGCTTGAGGTATGACAGTGATGATCAAGTCAGTGGCAACAGCGCGTGCTTCGAGGGCATTGGGCTGGGCCTCAGCTGCAATTAGCTCGTTACGCATAAAGGGCACATCAGTGCACGCATTTTCAACTGCAGTTACTCAGAACCGAAGCAGCGGAAGCATTCGTTAACACTGGTTTAATTTTATGTTTCTTACTACCCTCACAATCGGACTAGAGTTATTACGGTTCACACCAATTAGTATCTGCACCCTTTGAAATACGCGGCTGGGTATTATTATTCGGCAAATGTTTTGTTATGATCCACTTGTGAGAATTCACATTGAACGCACTAATTGGCTAGTGATAGGTGAAAAGATTAGGATTACCCCTCACTCATGTCTGCCTGGGGTGGTTAAAACAAATTGTCTTTAGTTTCGCGCGGGGTGCCATCTCCAAAGATTCCAATGGTGTGGGAAAATTCCCAATAACGGCAACCACCATGGGGTAACTATACAAGGTGACATCTGACTTGTAGTTTTTATAGGATTGACACATCAACTTTCAGCGCAGTACGAATTGATATTAGTCCATCGGTTCACAAAAACAAAGTACATGGAACTCTTAATGATGTCTGCAGGAATGTCGCCGCGACTTATAACTCTAATGGTTTCACCATGGGCAACCACAGTTAAATCATGCGATCTAACGGCGGTTTCCGTGGCGCAGTCGCGATTGGAATTGAATTTTTTCGAAATCCTTAAAAAGTAAAGTGCACGCGTTGTTGTTGTTGTTGTTGTTGTTGTAGCGATAAAGTTGCTCTACGAAGGCATTGGGGAGGGTTATGATGTGATGGTCCTTTGCCGGATACAGATCCGGTACGCTCCGGTAACACAGCACCATTAAGATGCTAGCCCGACATCTCGTGAACGATTTATATGGCCACATTAAACCTTCAGGCCATTCCTCCCCCCCACCCTAGTTCCTTGAGGAGCTTGGGGTCGCCAGGGCCTCGTCTGTTAGTGAAACAGGATTCGCCGCGGATAGGTGAGGTTGACAATTGGGTTTGGAGAAGCTGTATATTGCGCTGGCAACCTGAAGGGTTGCGCTACACAGCCCCTTGAATCTGGTATTTTAGTCGCCTCTTACGACAGGCATACCTACCGCGGGTATATTCTGACCCCCTAACCCGCTGGGGGTAAGTGCACGCGTCATTGCCGGTTGTGGTCGCGAGGTAGTCGTTCGCATTTTCCACCTTGTTCGCACAGTTTGATTGATGTTGGAGGTATTGAAGTGTAAAATCGATATATATTCTATTGAAAAAAGAAAAACCCTTTAAAAAAAACAAATGGGTTTACTTAATAAAATGCGGAAATGATGAGTTATGCGCACTGATTACAAATTGCAAAGCAAGTTACCGGCGAAGTCAATATTAATAGCTACAGCAATTGTGAAGTGAAGATCGCTAAGTTTCGAATTTTCACGCCACTTCGACAACTAGGAACAAAGCCAATTAAAACAAGTAAGGACAGGACTGTTTTCGACTGTGCCGAAGACTTCATACCTTTCATGAATGGGGCTGAACAATAATCTTATCCAATTAGTAATCTCCAAATAATGCGCTGTATAAGATAGAAATATATAGTGAACAGATGTACATACCTAAACGATTTTAAGATAAATATAAAAAAATGGCAAAAGACTCAACGATCGGCCGTATGGGGTATGTATTATATATAGCTCCGATCCAAATGATTTTTTTCATGAAATTTTCTATGATATATTAGAATAAATATCACCAAGTTTTAACGTTTTTATATTGGAAAATGTTGAAGACATGATCCAATTTCGGACTAAGTCCGCCCCCCTCCGTCTGGCAACACCCGGCCAGTGCGGCCAAGCGCAGGCAGTGCAGCTCAGCTGTGGCTTGCCAACCACCACCGCTCTCACTCTCAATTGTGTTTAGTTTACATTAAACTACCCGCCCACACGCATCTATCGTGCCCGCATCGCATCCCGTTTTATTTTTATAACGCCCGCCCGCCGTCGCGCAATATTTCATTTCCATAAAAGTTTTAAATATTTAATTTAATTTCGTTCTAAAACTTGGTTTATATTTTAAAAATGTGTAATTGAGAGTGAATTGTAAACATATATAAAACATTTAAATAAAGTGCCTAGTGCTAAAAATTTTATACATGGTCCTTTTGTGCCAAAAAGGCAACCAGCGGCAAAAAAACAAAGTAAAAATAAAAACACAAATATTTTGCAAAAACTAAAAGCTATTTTATATAAATACATAAAAAAAACGCGGTCAGTACGGACACAATAATAATAAAGTGATAAAGTGTAGACAAAAAACACGAAAAAAGCATAAAAGTGTTTAACAAAATTATTTTAAATTTAATTTAATTTAGTTCACCAAAAATACATACATACATACACAAAATCGTGTGTACCCAAAAACACAATAGAAAATCTTAATTTTACATAAAGGTGTAAAGGAAAAGTTAAAAGAAAAAAAATGAAATATTTTAAAGTTGTAGGTACATAAAAAAAAGCATGTTAGGGTGGTGACAACAAAAAAAAAGAGTTACTTCACAAAAATCAAATTTTAATTACCACAAAATTAAGTTTTGTACAAACAAAAAAAAACATATTTAACATATAAGGGCATAAAGCTAAAATTAAGTGCTGATAGGGTGGTGAAAAGGAACAAGTTTTGAAAAGAAGTGGAAAATTTTTAAGAAAATAATTTTGTTCCGCAAACAAAAAAATAATAAATTTAAATAAAAAGAAATAAAACCATTTATTTTAAATACAACAATTGAAAAGGAAAAAGCAAAACAAAATCTATTTTTCCAAAAAACATAAGAACAACATTTTTTTACAAAAGAAATCAAACAAAATTAAGTTTTGTGTAAAAAGTTGGTGGAGGTGAAAAGAAAAGAAAAGCGTAAAGAAAATAAAAATATTTTTGGAAAAAACAAGAAAATTTAAAATTTTTGGGAAAATATTCTATTTAATTTTTTGAACAAAAACACAAAAACACGAGCACAAAAAACGGAAAAGATAAATACAAAAAATAAAGAAAGTAGATAAAGTTGGGAAAAACGGGAACTCAACAAAAAGAAGTTTTGTGAACAGAAAATAATAAAAAAAATTCAGAGAAAAATATATTTAGAGAAAAGATTTTTTTTTAAACGAAACAAAACACAACATCTACGTACGTCCAACAACAACATTAACACTAACTTCACCAACAAGGAGGTACAACACAACAACAACGAGGAGCATTACAATAAAGACAACACAAACAACCCACAAGTAACACCCATAATACTAAAGGAAATGTCAGAGTGAGTACTTTTGTTACCCATATATACCCCCATATATATTCCCTCCGTCTAAAGTACGGACCCAAATTCTATAAAATCCCCAAATTTATATACCTCTCCGATCTAAAGATCCGGACCCTGGGTATATAACCCACATCAAAAAGCCTAAACGGTAAAATGTTTCATTGGCTTACTCACTGTTACCAACAGGTACAGTCCCCATCAAAAAACCCATATAAATTTTTCAACAAATAAATTTGCATTCCCGTACCAACGGAAATCCATTGCCCGGTTCTATATACCCAAAAAGTTCGTGTGCGCTAAATATCGACTTAATTATAAAAATATATACGTATATATGTAATATAGTATATACCCACTTAGTTCGGTAATATCACCCGAGCTACATATTTTTCCAGCGTGAAATTCACCGCTGCCCAATTTTAACCCTTATATACATATATTACATAAAATATATTTTACAAAAAACCCATAGCAACAAACTTTGCCAAATTTTTGTCACTTTTCCTAAAGTTTATTTTACCGGTGCACCCAAGATTAATTTTGCATACAAACCTACGAGTATATGCACCCATAATACCCACACGCACTTGTATATCTTTTGCCATAAGCAAAAAACCCACCCTCACAAAGTAATTGCATGACCATATGTAACTACATAATAGAAGGAAGCAACAAAGATCATCGATCACATATTGGCATACATTTACTTTGTTAATACAGATCAAGTGCATTGGCACAGCAAACAAAAGGTTGTTGGTACACCACAGTTTGTCGGCAAACATATTTCCCACATATATACGTACTATATACCCATATTACTTGTGCTCAGAACGCGCTGAGACAAGTACATAATAACAAAGCAAAAAGCCGGTACACATTAGGCCGGTCTCAAAAAATAAAAAATAAAATCCGAGTGAAACACAATATTATAATATTTATATTATTATATCCCCACATTAACTTGTACTCAGAAGCGCTGAGACAAGCCCGTATAAAGAACCAAGCGTACATTAGGCTGGTTTCAAAATCCTTTTGACAAAACATTTTTTCGATTTTCACAGCTTAATAAAAGCTCCCATTCTTGGTAAATTACATTAAATTATAATACCAAAAACAAACGAAACCCAAAATTGACCACTGCAGACCAATGCCTGCAGAAATTCATATATGACGGTAACCAAGTAGAGGTTTACTGCTCAAGATGGTCACCCTCCCAAGCTACCGAGTTGTCAGAGTGTATGCTTAAGGTCAAACTAGAAGACCTTGATAAAATATGGCAAAGGTGCTAGAGGTCCCATCGAGAAGTAAGTTTCTCAGATAATTATACAGATGTCAGCGGCTCGGTTGAGCAAAAATTTGCTAAATGCTTGGAAACGTACCAAACATGCAAATCAGAAATTTTAGAAACCTTACAGCTTTTTAATACTGCTAGCACCACCAACAACAAATAACCCGCCCACCCAATGAACAATTCAACGCAAACGGTTTTTTATTTAAAAGCACCACCATGCGACACCGAAGTATTTCATGGTGGATACGAAGACTGGCCATCCTTTAGAGATATGTTCACGGCAGTCTATAAAAACCACCCTAAATTATCACCCCCTCAAAAATTATACCACCTACGCCTGAAACCTAAAGGGCAAGCAGGACTCATTGTAAGCAATACCCACTGAGCGATGATAATTTCGAGCTTGCCTGGGAAGCGCTCAGATCTAGTACGAGAACAAAAGGATACTCGTCGACAACCAATTGAAGACGCTGTTCAACACCTACCCACAATATTCGCAGAAAAACGGAGAACAAATACAGAAGATGCAGACAACAATCAACAACTGCATGTCAACCCTTAACAACCAAGGAATTCCGACAACGGACTGGGACCACAATCCTCGTTTACCCTCTGCTCATCCAAGCTGCCAAGTGAAAGCCCTCACTATGGGAACAATCCCTCAGCTCCCGAAAAGAACTCCCACTTTGGGATGATATGAATAATTTTTGACCAGCAGATACGAGGTAGTAGAGAGAATAAGTACCTATCGACCAGGCAGGCGAAACCCCAGTTTTCGAGTTTTAACACCACGAACGGTGAATCAAAACTCGACCCATCTAACAATAATAGAACCCATGCATATCACACCGAGTTCAATAAAACGGTTTCGTGTAGATTATGCAACCAATACCACGCAGTCAAATCTTGCGTCAGGTTTAGGAATTTATCGGTATCAGACCGAATCAAATTTGTGAGAGAAAATAGTTACTGTGAAAACTATTTATCAACGTCACACACACGCCAAGAACGAATGTAAAGTAGTTTCCACGTGCGTTTATTGCCAAAAGCGTCATCATTCGCTACTGCATTTGCAGCCCAAACCCCAACAATCACAACACAAACCCCAGAGCTCAAAATGCCCAAGCCGGCTCCCCTAGGAGAACGGACGACGAGCGAGCCTCAACATCGAAAGCCGCCACAAGAGCCACCTCCTCCCTACAGTCTCAAGACAAAAACCCGGTTTCTTTCTTCACTCTTCTCGAGTATCATGGAACCACCCTACTACCCACAGCAATAGTATTTATTTATTTTTTATTTATTTATTTATTATTAAAGTCGACGACAAACTATGGTCGACTGCATAATATAAAAGATATATAAATATACAACTCAAAAGATAAAATCTAAGATATATCGAGCTTTCAACAATGTTATATTACAAACAAAGAAATATTAATGAACATTACTATTTAATTTCAGAATATAATAATAATAAGAAATATGAGCAGAAATAAGATCTTATGCCGAAATCTTATACTGGCGGAATGCATCAGATTCCGCTCAGCAGGATTTCGGAATGCAGTGGATTCCAATCTCCCTGTTGGAATGCAACAAGATTCCAATCAGCATGTCATGGGAATCCGGCAGTGCTAAGAGTAGTGTAATGAGGATACGCCATCACAAGGCATAAAAAAGTAACATGACCTGTGTTGTTGGAATGCACCGGATTCCAATCAGCTCGATGCCTGACCCATAAGATTATACTGCCGGAATGCATACGATTCCGGTCAGTGACTCATGAAAAAGCATGTTTTTTTACGTTGTTGGAATGCACCAGATTCCAATCAACACAGTACTGTCTTGTTCCTTCTTAATGATACATGTTGATAAATGTTCCTCCATCCTTAAGCGAGACAGTTCCTGTTTTTTTTATCGAAGTAATAAAATGCCGGCAAATTAAATTAGCTTGTATCTCTTAAATTAGATAGGCAAGTATTGCATTACGTATAGTGGCAAAAGTACATTCAAGACTGATGCAGCTATACAAGTCATTGTAGTGCGCGCACCAGATAAGAAGAGGATTATTTTTAGCAAAGTTTCGTCGACAAAGGGGTAAATAGAAAGGAACGTAGTGTCTGGATACTCTAGGGGGAACCGCAAAAATTCTCCAATAATGAGCTTATGGATGAACAATACCCCCAGTAATATTCTCCGATTTTCCAGAGTGGGTAAGTTAATAAGAAGAAGTCTACTTCTGTATGGAGGAAGGTGGAGACTTGAGTCCCAATTAAGGCCGCGCAATGCAAATATCAAAAATTGCTTTTGAACTGACTCAAGACGCTTTATATTCTTTTGAGAAACAGGGGACCAAACGCATGAGCAATACTCGAGTATTGGACGAACCAGCGTGGTGTAAAGAACCTTAGTGAGGTACGGATCATCGAACTCTTTAGCCCATCTTTTAACAAATCCAAGTAAACCCAACGCTTTGTTGGCTATAGATGAAATATGCATGTTAAAATTCAATTTCGGATCAAAAAGGACACCTAGATCATTTGCAATAGATATACGCTCCAAAGGCGTACCATCTATTACATAAGATTTCAATGCTGGCTTCACTCGGTGAAATGTCATATGCTTACATTTAGAGCAATTTAAAGCTAGTAAATTTGTTGTGCACCAACATTGGAACGAGTCCAAGTCGGCCTGAAGAAGATCCAAGGAACTCAAATCGGTAGGACAGTAAGTGTAGCAAAGTTTTACATCATCCGCATACATTATAGTATGGGAATATAATATTGTCTGTGGCAAGTCATTAATGAAAAGGGCAAAGAGCAAAGGGCCTAGATGACTTCCCTGGGGTACGCCGGAGGGAAACTCCGAACGATTCCGACAGATTGCACTTGAACAGGACTTTTTGGGTCCGGTTAGAAAGATAGCTTTTCAGCCACATTAATAGGTGAAACGGAAAGCCCAGTAAATCAAGCTTATGAATAAGCAACTCGTGGTTGACGGTATCAAATGCTTTGCTGAAGTCCGTGTAGATGACATCCGTTTGCTTGTTCGCTAAAAATCCTTCCATAACTATAGAGGTGAATACAAGCAAATTTGTAGTGGTTGACCTTTGACGAATAAAACCGTGTTGGCATGGAGATAAAAGACTAGAACACTGATATTGCAGTTGATTGGTGACAATCTGTTCAAAGACTTTAGGAATGACTGAAAGTTTAGCAATACCCCTGCAGTTTTCAACTTTTGACCTACTACCTTTTTTATGCAGGGGTATAATAAAAGACTGTTTCCAAAGTGCCGGGAATGACGCAGATCCCAGAGATAGCTCAAATAATTTTAAAATAGGCTCATACATGTTTTCGGCGCAGTACCTAAGCACGCAACTAGGAACACCGTCCGGTCCCGGAGAAAAGGTGGGCTTCAAAGATTGAAGACTCTGAAGAACAATATTACCATCAATAGCAGGATTCCTAATGTAATTCGAGCTATCTAAGCGATAGGGATATTGACCAGAATGAAAACCACTGGATGAATACGTGGACTTAAAGAACTCAGAAAATAGTTCAGCAACGTCGTCATCAGTGCAAGCTTTTTTACCTCCAAAGGTTAATGAGGAAGGATACCCAGAAGTTTTCCGCTTTGAATTTACGAAACTGTAAAACTTTTTTGGATTTCTAAAAAATTGGGCTTTACAACAACTCAAGTAATTTTTATAACAAAGCTGATTAAGACGGTGAAATTTAGAACGAGCTATTAGATATTTAGAGAGGTCTGCAGATGCTCCAGATTTCTTGAACCTCTTATAAAGCCTAGATTTGATGTTATTAAGTCTGATAAGTTGCCTTGAAAACCAAGGGGGCTTATTCGAACATAGGGTATAGCGAGTAGGAATGCAGGTATCAAAGAAGCTATCAAGCGTACTGTAAAATATAGAGATAGCCGAATCGACATCAGTGCAAGCATAGAGATCCGACCAATCATGGGAAGCCAACAGATCATTGAGCATAATGAAATTCGCTTTGTAGAAGCATCTAGATCGGGGACGAGACTGTACTTGAATCCTACGGGGTAGGCTGATATCAAGTGATATCTCTAGCGTAGGGTGAAGAGGGTCTTCTGGAAAGGGATAAAGGTGGTATTTGCGTAAGGGCAGTACCCACCGAGCCATCCACAAATACTAAACCCAGCATTTTATTTCCACTATTTGGAACATTGTTAATCTGTAAAAGAGATGAGTCTAACAAGCAATTGAGAAACTCATGTTGAGCAGTGGGAGTTAAAAAGTTTGAATCACTTATATTAACCCAACTAACTGTTGGCAAGTTAAAGTCACCAACAACAACAAGTCGATCGTTATCTCCCAACTGCGAATGCAAATCACAGATGGCCGAGCTATGACTAGCATAAACATCCATATCCGAACGAGGTGGTATATACGAACAGCAAACAATTACGCTATAGCTACCGAATGAAAGCCTAACTGCTATGAATTCGATATGAGAGATATTGTCCAGCGAAATCAACTCAGACGATAGGTTAGATTCAACAGCAATAAGGACACCTCCCGCTCTAGAGATGCGATCACGCCGATAAACAGCATATTTATTTGAAAAAACCTCAGAATTGTAATTATCAGGCTTTAGCCAGGTCTCCGTAAAAGCTACAACTTGTGCAGAAAAGTTGAAAGAATTAAGGAAGAATGGAACAAGTTTTGATCGTAAACCACGAACATTTTGATAATTAATGAGAAGACGGGACAGATCAGCAATTACCTTTGTGTTGTTATTACTGTGTTCGTCATACCGTTTTTTGGCTGTAATAAAACAGGTTCGGCCCTCGCCTTTCTCGTGAACAAGTGAACCACAGTATGCTTGGGCCAAAAAGAGGAATCAAGTACCTTATCGAAATATTCATCTGAAAGGGATATTTTAAATGAGGAGATGTCTCTCTCATATTTAAAGTTAAATTTATACACATTGATGTTACTAGTGGGTGCAACACCAAGTTTAGAGCAAACGTAATGAGCAATGTCATTTTCGGTAAGCGAGGCGTGTAATCGGGACACAAATACAGCCCTACGAGGTGGCACGGCAGTCACCTGCAAAGGAGTAGCGGATAGCGCACCAGAGAGCTGGGAAGGTGCGGCCGTTATAGCGTTGGTTATCGAGCCCGTACTATTTTTTTCAGGTACACTTGTATCGCTAGCAACAACCCCAGTATCGGTAACTGTTATTGTTGGAGCTAAAGATACCGGTGGAGGTGTAGGATGAATTGGGGAGTTCAGCGAAATCAACATTGGTGACGTAGAACAAACAGCCGCAAAAGTACCACTATTAGTTCGTGCATCGTTTAATTTGCCATAGATCGTCTCACTGGAAGTCTCGACACAACCTTGTGTAGATTCTTGTGGAGATTATACAACTTTTCTTTTGGTGTTTTGTTTTAATAACTTGGTGAATTGGCTGATGCAAAGCCCGTGTTAAGCTGACCTCGAAAGCGCCTGTTTTTTTAATAACTTTTGAACAGTTAGAAAGAGTTAATTTTCGCAATTAGTTTCTTATAACTGGCAGTGATGCGCATCCGTTGATACCACTTTCGACCATATCCGACCATTTTCGACATGAACAATAAATGGCATAAACAGTCTTAAACGAGTAGAAAATACAGTAGAGCACCGGACGCCGCCGCCGCCGCGCCGATATTTTTGACATTCGGCGGCGGCGTACGAAAAACGACTAAAATCGGCGGCGGCGGCGGCGTATATCTCTAATATCTATCCCAATTCATGTATACCTCCACAACCAAAATTTATCCAATCAAATATACCCTTTGTAGAAGTACAGCTGGGTATAAAAATACAATTTCAAGATCCTCCAAAGTTGAGCATAGAAAGCCCATCTAGTACTCCACATTTAAAGTACACTCCAAGGCAAACCTTTCATTCAGCTGTCACAATGATGTATACACATTAAATGAACGTGGCAAAAACATACCTTTTCGTGAAGTGTTAGTAAAATATTGGGGGAATACTGTTTAAAGTAACCAACAATTTTATCAGATGTAAAACAAATAAATCGTGGTCGCGCAGAAATTATTTTCCTTTGACATTTCCGGATAGTTGTCGGGATCCGTCCCGGATCCCGTCAGTGTTATTGCCGGACTCTTCTGGATCATTTGGGGACTCTGCAATCGTATCTGGAAGGTTTTCGGGATCCGGGAACTTTTTCGGGACTATTTTGGGATCACTTGGGTACCCTTCATCATTTTTGTGTGGTTCTCTGGATCAGTCTAGAATCGCGTCGTTGTTATTTCGGGATAGTTTAAGGACTATTCTGGGACCTTTTGTCTCCATTTCTAGATGGTTTTCGGGATCCGTCCGCGATACATTCGGAGTCATTTCATGTCTTTTTCTGGATAGTTTCGGGATCATTTGGGGACCCTATCAGCTCACTGAGTTCGTTCTTCACTCTATTACAAAAATAAAATACATTAGACAGAATAAATTTTTTAAACAGATAACTTAATAAGCAGGCTACCGTGAATAGCCGATATATTTTATTTTCTCCTTGGGGACGGGGCCGCGGGTAAAGCCTAGTCTTAATAATATTATAAATGCGAAAGTTTTGTCTTTGTGGCTCAATAACGCAAGAACGGCTGGACGGATTTTGACGAAATTTGGGACACAGATAGACAATAATCTACCGTCGAAATATTTTAATGTAAAGGTGGGACTCCCCCAACAATTACCTTTTAATATTTTTTACACATTATAACTTTACGTACCCTCACTAGGGTAGGCACCTTGTCGTTGGTGTGAGGGCTTAGCCGATCTCCATAGCGCCCGACTATGAGGCGGAGCTGTTTAGGACTAGCATCTACGCCGTTTCGCCTCATAGGAGGGCGGCGGGATGTCGGTGACCAAGAACTGCCAACTCCCTAATCCAGGGTGTTATGTGGACAGTGCCTATTGGACGATTTGCAGCCAGGGGATAAATTCGGCTGTATTCGAACGGAGCCTTCTCGATACCGGGCTACCTCGGGAAGTATTGATGGCCTTATCACAGTAAGGGGCGCTGATGTGGCTGACGGTTCTTTCCCCGTATATAATACTGGACCGCTGAGCCCGCCATGTCGGGCAGGTGGTCGTACGACCAAGATGAACGACTCATTACCAAATTGTAATAAGGAGGATGATAAGAGGAGGACTGAGTCGCAAGCCAAGGACGACAAATATGCATTAAGCGATGCGTCGGACTCGGGGAGCGAGAGTATAATGGTGTGAAGATGATAGCGTGCGACAACATCGCGAGCTTGCGGTGGCTGGAGGAAGTGGTTCCAAACCTCCAAAGGCAAGGCACGAACGCGCGGTTTGAGGTGGTGGATAAAGCGCAAATCCCCAAGGTACCAAAAGTTAAGGTATGGATACCATGCGTGATGAAGTCGGAGGATACACTGCGACTTCTGCAGAATCAGAATCCGAACATACCGACATGGGATTGGAAGGTACATACTGTATCTCGGCCTACGAAGGAAGGTCAGTTCTACATCTTCCAAATAAACAAGCAGCCGGACACACGCAGCTTGGAAAAATGTTCTTTGGTACAGGCAAAATTTATATGCGACTCAGGAAAAGATGTTCCGAGGATAAAAATCCTAATACGCTGAAGTGGATGAAGTCGAGAAGGACCTCAAAAGTCTAAGGGAAAAAAGACGGGTGAAGGTAGCCGACGTCACCACGAAGATGTTAGAAGAGGACCAACAGCCAGATGGTGCTGTGAGTCGCACAGAGGAACACCCGGCACAATAGTTACAAGAGGCTGAAGGGAGCTTCGAAGACTCTAAACCAAAAGGGCATGGGGAGGACGAAGACGTCACGATGAAGGTGCTGGAGGGGGACATACAGTCCAATGGTGCTGAGAGTCCTACAGATAAACCTCCAACACAGTAAAGTGGCGTCGAGCGAACTCCTCCTAACCCTTAAGGTGGGTTCGTTTGACGTGGCGCTGATCCAGGAGCCATGACTCTCATCGGGAGGAAAGGCTTCTGGACTTGGCGCGCGTGGATTTGGCGTTTACTATGCGCAACCGGAAGGACGGGTGCGAGCTGTAGTAATGGTAAGGAAACAGCTGCATTCATATATGTTGCCTAATTACACTACTGAGGACCTCGTAGTGGTGGCCGTTGAGCAAAGGAATAAGCAGGCCCATATTCTGGAATCCTGCTACAGGGCCCATGCTGCGGAGGTTTCAGCGATGGAGTGCAAGAGGCTAGTACAGGACGAAGAGCGCAAAGGGCGGTTGATCATAGGCGCGGATGCAAATGCGCACCACAATGCGTGCGGAGGAGCAGATACGAACGAAAGAGGCGAATCTATACTTTGTTACATCCTGCAAACCAATTTGTAGATAGCCAACAGGGGAAATGTCCCTACATACATTGGTCCAAAATCCAGCAATGTTTTGGATATTACAAGAGGAAAAGCAAAGCCGCCATGGTGGAGCAATGAGCCGAGTCTTCTAAGAAGACAAGTAAAAGAAATGTTTAAGCTAGCAAAGACCGCGGAAAACGAAGCGTGCCGGGACGAGTACAGGGATCTACTGAGGATCTACAAGCGTGAAATTTCCAGGGCGACGAGAATCTCATGGAAGAGTTTCGAGTGGGCAGTGAAGAATTGCTTAAAATAATATTCGATGGGTGCATAAGACTGAATCATGTACCGCACTCTTGGAGAATTGCTCGTGTAGCTTTCCTACCAAAGGCGGGGAAGATTGGTCACGTCTATCCCAAAGATTATAGACCCATTAGCTTAACATCATTTCTGCTCAAAACCTTTGAGAGGCTGATAGATGTGTACATAAAGTCCAACGTGGATGAAAAGCTGCTCTCACCAACGCAACATGCGTACACCAAAGGCAAGTCGGTAGACACCGCATTGCATAGGGTGGTAATAAGCGTAGAGAAAGCCCTGGAATATAAGGAATATGCTCTAGGAGTCTTCTTAGGCATTGCCGGGGCTTTCAATAATATATCTAAATGGGCGATTATGGATGGTCTTAATTACATTAAAGTACATCCAGCCTTAACGAGATGGATCAGCTGCATGTTAAATTGCAGGAAGATTACATCACAATGGGGATTGTACATGGCCACGTTATCAGTGGACAGGGGAACGCCGCAGGGAGGGGTGCTATCACCTCTGCCGTGGACTCTGCTCAGGCGATTTGATGAGGGACCCGTAAAACTTATGGCTTACGCGGATGATGTTGCAATTGTCATAAGTGGAAAGTGCCTTCCAACGATTAGCTCCTTGATGGACCGGGCGCTTCGGGATATTCATACCTGGGGATCAAATGTCGGGTTGAAATTCAACGCGGATAAGACGGATATGGTCTTGTTTACAAAGAGGTACAAGGTCCCAAATTGGATCAGGCCTAAGTTAGGAGGGGTCACCCTACAGGAGAAACCTTGCACAAAGTATCTAGGAATCATCCTAGACTGTAAGCTATCAGGGAAGCTCAACGTGGAGGAGAGGGTGAAGAAGGCTTCAACGGCACTTTATGCATGTAAAATAATGCTGGGGTGTACGTGGGGATTATCGCCCTCTCTTTCTCATTGCGTTTTTACAGCGATTGTAATCCCTATCCTATACTATGGAGTTCTTGGTTGGTGGAAAGCCACACAAAAAGCAACCTACCTCAAAAAATTAGAAGGGGTATGCAGACTATCAATGCTTAGCATTACAGGAGCCCTGAAAACAGCTGCACTATGTGCCATTCTACACATTCCACCTGTAGACCTGGTAGCAAAGAACATAGCGTTAACAACTGCAACCAGGCTCGGTGCCTCGTGGCAGCTTGAGTAGCAGCATAGTAGTATAGCGTCATCAATTACAAGACGAACAGACTACCTGATTCCCTATCTGCGCTTCTACGGCGATCTTAACGCCACAATAGAGGTGGACGGTTGGCGCAAGGGTTCTCAAATGGCGGACGAGGCGATACATGTGTACACAGATGTTTCCAAAGTAGTGGAAGGAGTAGGGTCTGCGGTATACTGTGCTGATCCGGAAATAAACAGATCCTACAGGCTGCCGGATTACTGTAGCGTTTTCCAAGCGGAAGTAGTAGCCGTTACCAAAGCAGTAGAAACCCTGGAAGAAAATAGCCCAAGCTGCAATCGTTTTAACTTTTATATTGACAGTCAAGCAGCAATTAAGGCAAAAATCTCGCATACCACAGCATCTAAATGCGTATTAGAGTGTAAGCAGTCCCTGGAGAGAATCGGGACAGGGAGAAGCATACATCTATATTGGGTCCCTAGGGCATATGGGAATAGATGGCAATGAAAAAGCGGGTGAACTAGCTTAAAAGGGCGCATACCTTGAAGCTTGCTCCGTAGACGTCCCAATTAGACTGGGCGAAATTGAGCGAAGGCGAGAGGTGCACATGATCGACCAAGCAAGAAAGGCGTGGGTTCAAGCGCGGGGCTGTAAAGTGTCGAAGATTATGTGTAGGTCTTACAACCTTAGACTAACAAAGTTTCTTCTATCATTAAAAAGAGAGCACTGTGGACTCATGACGGGTATTCTAACTGGACACTGCCTTCTGGCGTCACATGTCTTTACATTAGGCTTGGTTAGTGATAGCAGATGTAGGAAGTACGGGCTGGAGGAGGAAACGAGCGAACACGTGCTGTGCTCTTGCCCTGCGCTTGCCAGGCTAAGACTTCAGCTATTAGGAGTGATACAGCTGTTAGATCTAGAAGCAGCTAGTGGCTTAAATCCAGGAAGCTTCTAGTATTTGCCAAGAGGACGGAGCTATTTTATAACATGGGTCCTGGTTTTTGATAGGGTTTTTAGTTTGGTCGTTAAAACAAACTTCTGGTAACACTACGGACTTATTCAGTCTATGTGAAGTCCTCATGGACCGGCCAGTCCAACCTAACCTAACCTACCTTTACGTATACGGACCTTCACCAATATTACAAACTCATTGGGTCAAATAAGTCGAGGGCTTACAAAGTGGGAAGTAACAACCTCCGCCTCAGCCGACCTCCCACCACCCTCTGGTGCAAAATCTATAAATTGTTATTACTCGAAATAAATTTTCTCCTAAATCAATAATTTTTGGTATCTGGCTCATACAGATCAAGAAATAAACAATTTTGGAGCAACGATCAGTGGTGCTCTCGGGATCATTTGGGCACCCTTAAGGGATCATTTCTGTGTGGTTCTCTGGATCAGTCTAGAATCGTGTCGTTGTTATTTCGGAAATTTTTTTGCGACTATTCCGGGACCTTTTGCAGACCTTTTTTGGAGCATTTTTGGATGGTTTTCGGGATCCGCCACCGATACCTTCGGGGTCATTTCGTGGCTTTCGATCATTTGGTGACCCTATCAGGTTATTAGCTCATTTAGTTATTTTTTTTACTCTATTACAAAACTAAAAGGCTAACGTGAATAGCCCATATGTTTTATTTTCTCCTTGCGAACGGGGCTCCTGATAAAGTCTAGTTAATAAACTGGGTCAATTTATTAACCGATATCGCGCCATCGATTTTTCGATAGGATTTGGGCACAGGAAAAAAAGTTCTACTACGCATACCCAAAAAAATAATTTTCGAGCCTGCGAAAAAAAATGGCGAAAGGGTAAATTTTTCGACCAAAACATTCCCAAAACCCAAAAATATTGTTATATTGTTTTTTTTTCAAAACACTATTATTGGCAACGTTTTTACAACAGTTTTTTGGAAAAAAATATTTTTTGGGTTTTGGGGAGTGTTTTGGTCGAAAAATTTATCCCTTTCGCCATTTTTTTTTCGCAGGCTCGAAAATAATTCTTTTTGGGTATGCGTAGTGGAACTTTTTTTCCTAAGCCCAAACCCTATCGAACAATCTATGGCACGATATCGGTAACTTTCGTCCATAGAAATCGACCCAGGTTACTAGTTAATATTATAAATGCGAAAGTTTGGATATTTGGATGTTTGGACGTCCAGACGTTTGTCTTTGTCACTCAATCACGCAAGAATGGCGGGACGGATTCGGATGAAATTTGGGACGCAGGTATATGAGGTGGGTTTGGTCAAAGGCTGAGGTATGCTCAAGTCAATCCAGAGTCGGATGGAGGTCCCACTTCCCCCACCTAAATAAATACACAGTGAATTAGTGTTTTGATTTCGAACACACACACACACGCGGCTCTCGGGATAAAATATCCACAACCTTGAATCCAGGAGAGAGAGAGAGAGAGATGTTCACTAGGTAGTGTCGCTGACAATATAGTGTAATCCAAGGACGACGGTTCTCCACAGAGAGAGGGAGATAGAGTGCTAGCTTAGCGGTGGCTGAGATGGTGAAGACGACGGTGGCTCTCGCTAAGGGGTGCTAACGGCGGTAATAATGACGGTGGTAGTTAGGATCACGCCCGAAGAGAGAGTACTGAGTGACGGTTGCTCTCACCAAATAGCTTTGGCGACGGTGGTGGCTAGACTTCGGGATGGGATGTCCGAGGATCGGGATCGTGGTGATGTACCTACGGCGAAGTGTCTATTAGTATGAGGCTAACTAACTACAATATATTGGCTTGGGTATTCGGCTAGGGTAGTAGGGGAGTTTGTCCCGCCGCAGGCGTTGGGAAGTGTTCCCCTCTTACCTGAGCCGTGTATCCGTGCATTACCCTTCCTCTGAGTAATAGGGGGGGGGTGAGTCCCGTCTTACTCAGAGGAGATGATAACAAAATATTAGGGTTGCCCAATAGGCCGCGGGGCGGAAGTACCATCGGCAGAACCGACCTTGTAACTTTACCCCCCCTCGACCCGAAGGGAGTCCCTGGAATATAGGAAATAGATATTGTGGCGTAGCATTTGCTACGTTACAGGTATATAATAGTATACTGGCTAAAAACTTTTCGAAAATGGAAAGGGGGAGGGGTCATACGACCGCTACGATTTTACACATTATAACTTTAAGTATACGATCAGCCACTTTACACAGAGTTTGCCAGGGCCTCAAAGTAATTGTTCCGCTATTTGCTTTTTATCGGATGATCTATTCATACACGAGGGAAATTTACAGTAGTGATCAAACTTTGGTCTCACAATTTAAGGCATTACTTATCACTATCATTGCATGCAATCAAAAATATTTATTTATTCGCAATCATAACAATTTATTTATACATGATATATAAAAGGAATCTACTGTTGAGTGGAATGTCACCATATCTCAACTGTTGTTTCGAAAACGACCTATCTCAAAATGTTTCGAAATTCGGTTTTCTGTCGAGTAAGGGTGATATTCCACTCAAAAGTGAATTTATAACGTCAAAGATGTATGGTCACTTAAAAATTTTCTAACTTGTTGATTTCTTAGATCTGTAAATAAGTCCGGCCTACTGGGCATATCACAAGTATAGAGTGCCACAGCACAAAGTTTGTCACCCACAAGTGCCGCTGCTCCAGTATCTCCACGAAGCAGTTTACTTCGATTACATCCGGCAGCACAAATGACTGTCCTTGGATTCCAACTTGTATATATTCCATATAAAAGAGATCATGCAATCATCTTTCTCCTTTATACGCATTGTAGCATTTTGGAGATATTGATAAGAAGCTTGTAATGTGCTTTCGGCACCCCATCCTCTAACATGTATATTTGTGTTCGGATCTATTACGGTATTGGTACCGCAAATCTCTACAGGCGTTATTAAATTATTCTGCGATGCAAAATCGTTTTCCACTTTAACTACAGCTATATTCATAAATGCTCCATCATACATAGGATCAATAAATATATCGCTCACATCCATTGTTGGAGCATTTGATTGGTGTATTTGATATATATTGTTTACACCAAATAGAACTTTAAGATTTCTCTTGTCTTCTTCGAATACGCATTCCGCAGATGTAACCACCGAATTCTCAGAGATTATGGAACCAGTGCAACGATACTTGCCAACAATAAATATTGAAACTGAATGTATGCTGTCCTTTATATCTGTTATGGTATTTCCATTCACAATGCGAAATTCCGCATTCGTATAGGATAAAAAGCTGCGTAAAACGACAAAGAAGATTGCGAAAAGATTGCGTGACTTCATTTTGATTCAATTACTTTTGCACCACTTTTCAAGTATAAAGTATACCGAGATTAATTTTGTGGGCGCTATTTATACCTAAGTGAGCAATGTGAATAAAAAATAAGCAAACACGTTTCAGTCAAAATTTTAGGAATTTTAAATAACAACAATACATCTTAATTAAAGTCAAGGCTACACAACAAAAAATCTTGTTTGTTTTCACTCGTTCCATTATAAACAAAATAAATAATAAAATGCAAGGCGCGATAACCTCCGAAGAGATTTTAGGCCAAGCTTATCTTCCGATTTGCGTCGTGCTTCTTTCAATTTTTCCTACAAATTGGCGGGACGATACCTACATGCTTTAACGCCGATTCCGAACGGCATCTGCAAGGCGGATGAGTTATCAGTGAGGATCTTTTCATGGCAGAAATACATTCGGAGTGTACACTAAACACTTCCGAGAGGTGACGCTGGATAGAAAAACTTTTTTCAATTTAAAAAAATTTGTCTTCATTTTTCATATTACTCTGCCCGGGAGTGAACCTATGACCCTCGGGGAGATAGGCATAGCATGCTATTATAATACCGCGGCGGCCGCCGCGATCAATTGTAGCTTGTGGAAATTTTTGGGTGATATAGGCGCCAAATAAGCTTATTTAATTAATAACTATAATACAAATATTTAATTAGGTAAACAAAAGGAAATGATTGACGCATATACCAGCGAAATGAAGTGAACGTGGCTTTCACAAAACATTATGCAATGCTTTTTCAAAAGAAAATTTCCTAGTAATTGTTTGCTTATATGTATATATGTATGTATATTTACACAGTTGAATTGTGTTATCGTATTGGCGTGTGTACAATGATTGTATTTTTAGCAGGGTTGCGCGTTTACAACATTTTTTGGATTGTTTACATTTTCAATGTAAACAATTGTAAACAATTGTATGATCTTAAAAAAAAACGAGATCGTCCATAAACAATCTTTAAGAAGTCCCAACAAATCGGCAAATACTCGCAATCGCGGAGATAAGCACATGGGATCCAGTCGGGGTCATTTCGTGACTTTTTCTGGATTATTTCGGGGTCATTAGAGGACCCTTCCGGGATCATTTCTGCATGCTTTTCGGGATCTGTCCGGGATTCCGTCGGTACTATTACGGGACTTTTTCGGGAATATTTGGGTATCATTTTGGAACTCTTCTGAGATCATTTAAGGACCCTTCGAAACCGGTACTTCAGCAGACATGGCTTTTTAAAATATAAGTTTTTATGGAGCATGGAAAATGCAACACTATTTTCATCTAAAAAATTATCTTTGGTTTTAGCTGATTGTAGTTTCACTCCTTTCTTTTATGAATAGTAATTCCATCACCCCTGTCATATCAATTAATTTAACTTAAAAACAAAGTGTATTTTTTTAATTCGAAAAAACGTATGTACTATCACGTAAGCGCGCCCTCAGGTTATCAGCTCATTTAGTTCTTTTTTTTACTCTAGTACAAAAATAATCTGCTTCTCTTCACGAGGAAGTACACGCCACCTTGGTCCAGACTGCCATTCTTAAACGGCCAGCAATTAACCCTGTCATCGAGTACCAAGTATCTGGGACTAACAATTGACAGCAAGTTGAATTGGAAAGTATGCATCGAAGAGTGGGTACGGAAGGCCTGCATCGCCTTGTATGCCTGGAAATCAATGTTTGGTAAGAAATGGAAACTCAAGCCAAGCATGGTACTTTGGATGTACGAGGCGGTGGTGCGACCGGTGCTTACCTATGGTTCCATAGTCTGGTGGGAAGCTCTAAGTAAGAGCTACAATCTCACCAGCCTGCAAAAAGTTCAGCGCACTGCGTGCGTTGCTGCCAGGTGGGCCGGACGCATTTGCCCCACAGCTGCTTTAGACCCCATTTTGCACCTGCTTACGATTGACTTGCATATACTTTATACATCGTCACAAACCGCACTGAGACTCAGAGAGTCTGAGTGTTGGAAGGATACTCAGCAAGGGCATAGTAGTATCCTAAAGAATCTTCCGGATGGTACATGTAGTACCGAGACAGGTTACTACCCTCGCAAACTGAAGTTTAAGTACGGCTGTAATACCGCCATTCCAAGCAGGAACGAGTGGAAGAGAAACCCGGGCATAAGGGTCGACGACATCCAAATCTACACTGACGGCTCCAAGATGGAATCGGGAGTGGGGGCCGAAGTCTTCTCTGAGTCCCTAGATTTGTCTGCATCATTCAGACTCCCATCGCACTGCAGCGTGTTTCAAGCAGAAATCCTCGCGATTTGGCAAGCCTGCAAATCACTGGAGGGCTTGAATGCAGCTGGTAAAGTTTGCATCCTGTCGGATAGCCAGGCAGCGATAAAAGCGCTTTCCTCGCCACACATTAACTCAAAATTAGTGTGGGCTTGTAAGCGACTCATATCCCAGTTATCCACCAATCTAGAACTACTCGTTATCTGGGTCCCAGGTCATAAGCGGATAGAGGGTAACGAGAAGCCCGACGAGCTAGCACGCAGGGGCTCATCGGAGATGAACGAGGGAATAACCAGTGTCGAAGTAGGCATACCATTAGCAGTAGCCAAGGGGAATATCCAAAGTTTCTACTTGAAGAAAGCACAAACAAAGTGGAATAACATCACAACCTGTGCGATATCAAAATCCATTTGGCCAAACTATGATGGAAAGAGGACGAGAAGTCTTCTGAACAAATCCAGAGCTAACACACACAAAACTGATAGCAGTCTGCACTGGACATTGGGCAGTAGGTACACATGCGGAAAAGATGGGCATTCGTATAACGAGTACTGCCGAAGCTGCAAAGATCCAAATGCCAGGGAGACAGTAGAACACTTTATGTGTAAATGCCCGGCTCTAGCTAGAGCCCGGCTAAGGTTCCTTGGAACCCCGTTTCTAGAAGACCTCAGAGGGTTATCTGTGATAGCAATCTCGAACATTCTTAATTTTATCAACAACTCTGGCTGGTTGTAATACATTGACCGTAACATTCCGTAGGTTTTTAGACGAGTTACATGGCATCAAAACGGCTTTAAATAGCAACTTGGGCGACCAGGGTCGCAGCCATTTCACCTACCTACCTACCTACCTACAAAAATAAAATACATTAGACAAAAATAATTTTTAAACAGATAACTTGATAAGCAGGCTAACGTGGATATCCCATATATTTTATTTTCTCCTTGCGGACGGGGCTGCGGGTAGAGGCTATTAATATTATAAATGCGAAAGTTTGGATGTTTGGATGTCCAGACGTTTGTTTTTGTGAATCAAACACGCAAGAAGGGCTGGATGGATTTGAACGAAATTTGGCACACATATAGCCAATAGTCTAGAAGGATGTACCAGCTATATTCTTTTGAAAAAGGGGGAGGTCCCAGCCCCCTAGGAACAGTTATAATTAAATTATTGTATTTTTTCGTCTTTGTGACTGAATCACGCCAAAACGGCTACACGGATTTTGATGAAATTTGGGACACAGATGGACAATAGTCTACTGGCAAAATTTTTTCCGAAAATGGAAGGGGGGGGGGTTCCACGACTCTTCGAACAATTACTTTCTATTAATTTTTAAACGGTTTTATTTAGCTTGACTTGACAGGCAGGCCGCATGCACGGCTGTTGTGAACGAATCTTGTAATTGAAATTTAAGTAACTTCCCGATAAGCTACAAGCATGAAACTTGGAATACAGTTCAGAACCCGATGACAATGCAATAATAAGAAAAAAATCGCCGCTAGGTGGCGCAAGGATCGAGATATTCGCAAAAATCGTATTTGTGGTCGGATTTGGCTCATATTTGGAACACGTTATACATACAAGAATAGAAATCGACCTGTGAAAAAAAATCGCCGCTAGGTGGCGCATGGATCGAGATATTCACAAAAATCGTATTTGTGGTCCGATTTGGCTCATATTTGGAACACATAATACATACAAGAATGGAAAGCGACCTATCAAAAACAAGTAAGGAAGGTTAAGTTCGGGTGTAACCGAACATTAGATACTCAGTTGAGAGCTATGGTGACAACATAAGGGAAATAACCATGTAGGAAAATGAACCGAGGGAAACCCTGGAATGTGTTTGTATGACATGTGTATCAAATGAAAGGCATTAAAGAGTATTTTATGAGGGAGTGGGCCATAGTTCTATAGGTGGACGCCATTTAGGGATATCGCCATAAAGGTGGATCAGGGTTGACTCTATAATTTGTTTGTACGATATGGGTATCAAATGAAAGGTGTTAATGAGTATTTTAAAAGGGAGTAATCCTTGGTTCCATAGGTGGACGCCGTTTCGAGATATCTCCATAAACGTAGACCAGGGCTGACCCTAGAATTTGTTTGTACAATATGGGTATCAAAAAAAAGGTGCTAATGAGTATTTTAAAAGGGAGTGACCCTTAGTTCCATAGGTGGACGCCGTTTCGAGATATCGCCATAAAGGTGAACCAGGGGTGACTCTAGAATGTGTTTGTACGATATGGGTATCAAATTAAAGGTATTAATGAGGGTTTTAAAAGGGAGGGGTGGTAGTTGTATAGGTGGTCGCCTTTTCGAGATATCGCCATAAAGGTGGACCAGGGGTGACCCTAGAATGCGTTTTACAATATGGGTATCAAACGAAAGGTTATAATGAGTATTTTAAAAGGGAGTGGGCCTTAGTTCTATAGGTGGACGCCGTTTCGAAATATCGCCATAAAGGTGGACCAGGGGTGACTCTAGAATGTGTTTGTACCAGGCATGCTTAACGAACGAAACGATATCATTTCGTTACGATAATCAACGCTAATAAACGGAACGAAGTCACTTCGTTTCGTTTATTAACGTTAAGATCGTCAAATTAACGTGACTTCGTTTCGTTTATTAGCGTTGATTATCGTAACGAAATGATATCGTTTCGTTCGTTAAGCATGCCTGGTTTGTACGATATGGGTATCAAATTAAAGGTATTAATGAGGGTTTTAAAAGGGATGGTGGTAGTTGGTGACTCTATACTTTGTTTGTACGATATGGGTATCAAGTGAAAGGTGTTAATGAGTATTTTTAAAAGGGAGTGGGCCTTCGTTCTATAGGTGGTCGCCTTTTCGAGATATCGCCATAAAGGTGGACCAGGGGTGACTCTAGAATATGTTTGTATGATATGGGTATCAAATGAAAGGTGTTAATGAGTATTTTAAAAGAGCGTGGGGCTTAGTTCTATAGGTGGACGCCTTTTCGAGATATGGCCATAAAGGTGGAACAGGGGTGACTCTAGAATGTGTTTGTACGATATTGGGATCAAATATTTTGAAATTTTCTTTTATTTTTGTATTTTGTTGCACCATATCATTACTGGAGTTGAATGTTGACATAATTTACTTATATACTGTTAAGATATTATATTTTTGTTAAAATTTTACTTTAAAAAAATTTTTCTCTGATTTTGCTAATTTTTATTAAGCGGTCATATAGTAATAGGAGTAACGTTCCTGCCAAATTTCAGCATGCTATCTTCAACGACTGCCAAATTACAGCTTGCAAAATTTTAAATTACCTTCTTTTAAAAGTGGGCGGTGCCACGCCCATTGTCCAAAATTTTACTAATTTTCTATTCTGCGTCATAAGTTCAACTCACTTACCAAATTTCATCGCTTTATCTGTCTTCGGTAATAAATTATTGCACTTTTTCTGTTTTTGGAAATTTTCGATATCGAAAAAGTGGACGTGGTTATAGTCCGATATCGTTCATCTTAAACGGCGATCTGAGATGAGTGCTCAGGAACCTACATACCAAATTTCATCAAGATACCTCAAAATTTACTCAAGTTATCGTGTTAGCGGACGGACGGACGAACATGGCTCAATCAAATTTTTTTTCGATCCTGATGATTTTGATATATGGAAGTCTATATCTATCTCGATTCCTTTATACCTGTACAACCAACCGTTATCCAAACAAACTTAATATACTCTATGAGCTCTGCTCAACTGAGTATAAAAATCGCCGCTAGGTGGCGGAAGGATCGAGATATTCACAAAAATCCTATTTGTGGTCCGATTTTGTCCATATTTGGAACACATAATACATAGATACATGAATAGAAAGCGACTTATGATGCCCGATTTGGTTCATATTTGGAACAAATATTGCATACAGTCCGGTAGATGTGACATCAAAATATTTTGGAGTTGGAGGAGGGACAAGCATACGTGGCGCAGAGTCGAGTAAAGTATTTGGAAGGATTATGTACTCAGGACTTAGGTTGTATCAAATTGTCGGGAAAGAGTCCTTGTAATAATGAGTCACTAAATGACCTAAATGGAATGAGAAATAATAGGCAATTAAATAAAGATTAAAAACTTGAAAATAAAATAATTAAAAAAAAATTTTTAAGTTAAACGGTTTTATTGAAAACAATACTTACATGAAGTAATAATAATACGAAAAGCTAGAAAATAATTAGGTAGGTCCTAGGTACTAGGAATCACACTCCTTATCAATCTAGGGCGTTGATCAGACAATTAAATAAAAGCGTTGGACGCGTCATATTTCTATTGATAGTCATAAGTAAATCTAACTGAACCTTAATCAGTCACATTTTTAGAAATTTCACGCGCCCAACGCTATTACTTAATTGTCTGATCAACGCCCTAGATTGATAAGGAGTGTGATGACTAGTACCTAGAACCTACCTAATTATTTTCTAGCTTTTCGTATTATTATTACCCTTCAATAAACGCGAGTACTCTATAATTAATGTAAGGAATACTTCTTTGGGAGTATAGGACTGCTCCAAATCTAATCTGTATTCATACAAGAAATGTGCTCCAATTAACATTGCGATGCCCTAGGAGAGGAGTAGGTGATCCCGCTCTCGCTTTGTTTGTGAGTATTCCATAGAGTACATACGTGAGAGTACTTTCCAAAGTACTTTCACTGTAGTACTCCATGGAGCACCCACAGAGAGAGATCATATGCCAAAATACTAAAGAGGAATTGTGTCGGAAAGAATTATCGGAGTGAATTTAATTTAAAATGAAAGTAAATGAAGAGGGGCAATTCAACTTTTATATTGAGCTGAAATTTTGCACACATGTATAACTCCGACGACAATGCAATATTACTTTGCGAGAATTCGATAAATTAATCGATAACAGAGTTATCGGTAAAGATTTGTATTCACAAGGGAATAAAAGCCTAAGTCCTCAAGAACGCAGATAACTTCAATGTGTATGTGTATGCAACAAACGTAGAAGTTAGGCTTTTATCACTACTTTTTGTTGCATACTTTTTTTAACTAATTTATATTACAGTCCAGTCCAGTTTATATCACAGTCCTAATTAATCTAATAAAAGCGTGTTACATTGTGATAGCAAGAAAAGGAGGTCCTAAATGTTCTTAATTATACCATCAAAATTTAACACGCTTTTTATTAGAACAATTAGAACTGTGATATAAACTGTAAGATTTAATAATTTAGGTGTAAAGTTTTAATGTTAAAAATATATAATTATGTACAATATGGAATTTTTTTGTTGCAGTCGAAAAAGCCTAATTATCGTTAAAGGTTACAATGAACTTATAAAGTGTTATATTTCTTTACAGTCAATTTATTTTTTACATTTTAGTTAGCTTTATTAACGAATAATAAAAACTTATTTTTAAAAAAGTTGTTTTTTCTTTAATTTTATTTTCTTATTTAAACTATTGTTTATTTATTTCAGTCTAAAAAGTACAGACTTCCTTACAGACTAGTTAAAATAGAGAAAAGTTCAAGCTTAAATTTATAAATGCTATTATTAAAGTTAAGAAGACCACTATATCGATTTGCTAGGTTTAAAGCCTTTGATATGGGTTCTTCAACGCGTAATTCGTTCGATGAGTTACTTCAACAAATAGTATGGTGTGCCTTAGATCACGTGGTGGAATGTATGGAACGAATAAATGAGATAAATCAGAGCAGTTTATATTACCGTTGATAACGTTATAGGCAAGAATGAGTGACCTAGTTCCAAGTTCTACGGTTATACAAAGCCTGGAGGCCGAGCAATATACGCCTGCTGATATACGATGGGAGCCCACGGGGCCAGTGAAGCATACGCAAAGCAATTTTGGTCAAAATTCTTTGAACTCTATGAATTTTATGTGAGCTCCCTTCGTAGAATGGACTCCATATAATCGAGCAATATTCCATACGTGTTCTTACCAATGCCGTAAAAAGTGCCTTCAGAGTCATGGGATCCTTAAAGTCACTGGAATTACGTCTAATAAACTCAACATTTGCAAAAGATTTGGAAATAGTAAAGTCGATGTGACCACAAAAAGAGAGTTGGTTGTCAAAAATTACACCCAGATCTTTTATCTCTCGACAACGGTTTAAAAATCCAGCATTTAATTTGTAGTTGAAAAAGGTGGTAATAGGAACCCACGCAGCATTTGTTAGTATTTAAAAGTAGGTTATTACTTGTACACCATTCATTAAAAGAATCGAGATCATATTGCAAGTTAATGCAGTCAGAAGTATCCCGTACGGTTAGAAAGAGTTTGACGTCGTCAGCAAATATTAAATATTTAGCAAATTTGAATTTTTGAGGCAGATCATTAATAAAAATTAGCAACAACAGAGGACCACAGTGGGTTAAAATTGCATAAGCAAATAAAAAATATCATTCTGGTTGATATGAATAGGAGTTACTACAAATATGCTCACAAAATTTCATGAGAATCGGTTCAGCCGTTTCGGAGGATTTAAGCCTATAACGCCGTGACACAAGAATTTTATATATTAGATAAGTAAATTATGTCAACATTCAACTCCAGTAATGATATGGTGCAACAAAATGCAAAAATAAAAGAAAATTTCAAAATGGGCGTGGCTCCGCCCTTTTTCATTTAGTTTGTATAGGATACTTTTAATGCCATAAGTCGAACAAAAATTTACCAATCCTTGTGAAATTTGGTAGGGGCTTAGATTCTAGGACAATAACTGTTTTCTATGAAAAAGGGCGAAATCGGTTGAAGCCACGCCCAGTTTTTATACACTGTGTACCTTCTGTCCTTCCGCTCGGCCGTTAACATGATAACTTGAGCAAAAATCGACATATCTTTACTAAACTCAGTTCACGTACTTATCTGAACTCACTTTGTATTGGTATAAAAAATGGCCGAAATCCGATTATGACCACGCACTCTTTTTTCGTTATCGAAAATTACGAAAAATTAAAAAAATGCCATAATTCTATCCCAAATACGAAAAAGGGATGAAACATGGTAATTGGATTGGTTTATTGACGCAAAATATAACTTTAGAAAAAAACTTTGTAAAATGGGTGTGACACCTACCATATTAAGTAGAAGAAAATGAAAAAGTTCTGCAGGGCGAAATCAAAAGCCCTTGGAATTGGCAGGAATACTGTTCGTGGTATTACATATATAAATAAATTAGCGGTACTCGACAGATTATGTTCTGGGTCACCCTGGTCCACATTTTGGTCGATATCTCGAAAATGCCTTCACATATAGAACTACCACCACTCCCTTTTAAAATTCTTATTAATACCTTTAATTTGACACCCATATTGTACAAACACATTATAGAGTCACCCCTGGTCCACCTTTATGGCGATATATCGAAAAGGCGTCCACCTATAGAACTAAGGCCCACTCCCTTTTAAAATACTCATTATCACCTTTCGTTTGATACCCATATCGTACAAACAAATTCTAGAGTCACCCCTGGTCCACCTTTATATCAATATTTCGAAAAGACGTCCACCCATAGAACAAAGGCCCACACCCTTTTAAAATACTCATTAACACCTTTTATTTGGTACCCATATCGTACAAACAAATTCTAGAGTCACCCCTGGTCCCCCTTTATATCGATATTTCGAAAAGACGTCCACCCATAGAACTAAGGCCCACACCCTTTTAAAATACTCGTTAACACCTTTCATTTGATACCCATACCGTACAAACAAATTCTAGAGTTATCCCTGGTCCACCTTTATGGCGAAATCTCGAAAAGGTGTCCACCCATAGAACTAAGGCGCACCCACTTTTAAAATACTCATTAACACCTTTCATTTGATACGCATATCGTACAAATTAATTCTAGAGTCACCCCTGGTCCACCTTTATGGCAATATCTCGAAAAGGCGTCCACCCATAGAACTAAGGCCCACTCACTTTTAAAATACTCTTTAACACCTTTTATTTGGTACCCATATCGTACAAACTAATTCTAGAGTCACCCCTGGTCCACCTTTATAACGATTTCCCGAAAAGGCGTGACCACCTATAGAACTAAGGCCCACTCCCTTTTAAAATACTCAATACCTTTCATTTGATACCCATATCGTACAAACAAATTCTAGAGTCACCCCTGGTCCACCTTTATGGCAATATCTCGAAAAGACGTCAACCCATAGAACTAATGCCCACTCCCTTTTAAAATACTCATTAACACCGTTCATTTGATACCCATATCGTAAATTCCAGAGTCACCCCTGGTCCACCTTTATGGCGATATCTCAAAAAGGCGTCCACCTATAGAACAAAGCCCCACTTCCTTTTAAAATACTCATTAACACCTTTCATTTGATACCCATACCGTACAAACAAATTCTAGAGTCACCCATGGTCCACCTTTATGGCGATATCTCGAAAAGCCGTCCACCTATAGAACTAAGGCCCACTCCCTTTTAAAATACTCATTAACACCTTTCATTTGATACCCATATCGTACAAACAAATTCTTGAGTCAGCCCTGGTCCACCTTTATGGCGATATCTGGAAAAGGTGTCCACCTATAGAACTATGGCCCACTCCCTCTTAAAATACTCTTTAATACCTGCCATTTGATACGCATGTCATACAAACACATTCCAGGGTTACCCTAGGTTCATTTTCCTACATGGTGATTTTCCCTTATTTTGTCTCCATAGCTCTCAACTGAGTATGTAATGTTCGGTTACACCCGAACTTAGCTTTCCTTACTTGTTTTAACTAATTTATATTACAGTCCAGGCCAGTTTATATCACAGTCCTAATTGTTCTAATAAAAGCGTTTTACATTGTGGTAGCAAGAAAAGGAGGTCCTAAATGTCCTAATTATACCATCAAAATTTAATACGCTTTTTATACCTTTCATGAAAATGAAATGGTATATTAATTTCGTCACGAAACCCAAAATTGTAAGTCCTTAAAGGAAAATAGATAGACCCACCATTAAGTATACCGAAATAATCAGGTTGAAGAGCTGAGTTGATTTAGCCATGTCCGTCTGTCCGTCTGTCTGTTTGTATGCAAACTAGTCCCTCAATTTTTGAGATATCTTGATAAAATTTGGTGTGCGGGTGTATTTGGGTGTCCGATTAGACATTTGTCGGAACCGGGTGGATCGGACCACTATAGCATATATCCTCCATACCACCGATTTTTCAGAAAAAGAGGATTTTTGTAATATCTTACTCAATTTAACAGATTGAAGCTTCAAACTTCACCATATAATTTCGTATATTGCACATATTGTTGCCTGAGAAAATTAATGAGATCGGTCGTATATATAGTATATATCCCCGACAACCGATTGTTCAGATAAGAAACTTTTCGTAATTGCTGCCCTATTTTAAGAGCTAGAGGCTTCAAATTTCACCGATTGCTTATGTATATAGTATACATTGTTGTGTCAAAAAATCATAGAGATCGGTGATATATATAATATATATATGATGGTATATATAGTATATATATATAGTATATATATAAATTTTTTTTTGCGATTTCGGCCCCATTTTAACAGCTAGTAGCTTCACATTTCACCAAATGCTTACGTGTATAGTATATATTGTTGTCTTAAAAAATCATACAGATCGGTGGTATATATAGTATATATATGGTGGTATATATAGTATATATATATTTTTTCGCAATTTTAGCCCCATTTTAACAGTTAGAAGCTTCAAATTTCACCGAATGCTTACGTATATAGCATATATTGTTGTCTGAAAAAATCATAGAGATCGGTAGTATATATAGTATATATCTCATTCGACCGATTGTTCAGATAAGAAACTTTTCGCAATTTCTACCCCATTTTAACAGCTATAAGCTTCAAATTTCACCGATTGCTTATGTATATAGTATACATTGTTGTGTCAAAAAATCATAGAGATCGGTGATATATATAATATATATATGATGGTATATATAGTATATATATAAATTTTTTTTTGCGATTTCGGCCCCATTTTAACAGCTAGTAGCTTCAAATTTCACCAAATGCTTACGTGTATAGTATATATTGATGTCTGACAAAATCATTGAGATCGGTGGTATACATAGTATATATCTCATACAACCGATTGTTCAGATAAGAAACTTTGCGCAATTTCTGCCCCATTTTAACAGCTAGAAGCTTCAAGTTTCACAAAATGCTTACGTATATAGCATATATTGCTGTCTGAAAAAATCATAGAGATCGGTGATATATATATTATATACTTCATATAAACTGTCATTTTTGCCCCTTTTTTACGGCTAGAAGCTTCAAAATTCATAAAATTTCATCAAATAGTTACGTTCACGTCATATATTTTTGAAATACGTGATTCGTAGTCATACTTTTTACATGCAGACCACAAAAAACGTGAAGCTTTGCATCCTCACACAAAGTACCTACCTATTTTTATACCTTTCATGAAAATGAAATGGTATATTAATTTCGTCACGAAACCCAAAATTGTAAGTCCTTAAAGGAAAATAGATAGACCCACCATTAAGTATACCGAAATAATCAGGTTGAAGAGCTGAGTTGATTTAGCCATGTCCGTCTGTCCGTCTGTCTGTTTGTATGCAAACTAGTCCCTCAATTTTTGAGATATCTAGATAAAATTTGGTGAGCGGGTGTATTTGGGTGTCCGATTAGACATTTGTCGGAACCGGCCGGATCGGACCACTATAGCATATATCCTCCATACAACCGATTTTTCAGAAAAACAGGATTTTTGTAATATCTTACTCAATTTAACATATTGAAGCTTCAAACTTCACCATATAATTTCGCATATTGCACATATTGTTGCCTGAAAAAATTAATGAGATCGGTCGCATATATAGTATATATCCCCCACAACCGATTGTTCAGATAAGAAACTTTTCGTAATTGCTGCCCTATTTTAAGAGCTAGAGGCTTCAAATTGCAACGAATGCTTACGTATATAGCATATATTGTTTTCTGAAAAAATCATAAAGATCGGTGGTATATATAGTATATATATGGTGGTATATATAGTATATATATGGTGGTATATATAGTATATATATATATTTTTGCAATTTTAGCCCCACTTTAACAGCTAGAAGTTTCAAATTTCACCGAATGCTTACATATATGGCATATATTGTTGTCTGAAAAAATCATAGAGATCGGTTGTATATATAGTATATATCTCATACAACCGATTGTTCAGATAAGAAACTTTTCGCAATTTCTACCCCATTTTAACAGCTATAAGCTTCAAATTTCACCGATTGCTACGTATATAGTATATATTGTTGTGTCAAAAAATCATAGAGATCGGTGATATATATAATATATATATGATGGTATATATAGTATATATATATAGTATATATATTTTTTTTTGCGATTTCGGCCCCATTTTAACAGCTAGAAACTTCAAATTTCACCAAATGCCTACGTGTATAGCATATATTGATGTCTGAAAAAATCATAGAGATCGGTGGTATATATATTATATACTTCATATAAACTGTCATTTTTGCCCCTTTTTTACGGATAGAAGCTTCAAAATTCATCAAATTTCATCAAATAGTTACGTTTACGTCATATATTTTTGAAATACGTGATTCGTAGTCATAGTTTTTACATTCAGACCACAAAAAACGTGAAGATTTTCATCCTCACACAAAGTACCTACCTATTTTTTATTTTATATTTATCTTAAAAATCGTTTAGGTATGTAGATCTGTTCACTATATATTTCTTATCTTGTACATCCGATTATTCGGAGATTACGAATGGGATAAGATTATTGTTCAGCCACATTCATGAAAGGTATGAAGTCTTCGGCACAGCCGAAGACAGTCCCGTCCTTACTTGTTATTAAAACAATTAGGACTGTGATATAAACTGTAAGATTTAATAATTTAGATGTAAAGTTTTAATGTTAAAAATATATAATTTTTTTGTTGCAGACGAAAAAGCCTAATTATCGTTAAAGGTTACAATGAACTTATAAAGTGTTATATTTCTTTACAGTCAATTTATTTTTTAGTTTTTAGTTAACTTTGTTAACGAATAATAAAAGCTTATTTTTAAAAAAGTTGTTTTTCTTTAATTTTCTTTAACTAATTAAACTATTGTTTATTTATTTCAGTCTAAAAAGTACAGACTTCCTTACAGACTAGTTAAAAATAGAGAAAAGTTCAAGCTTAAATTTATAAATGCTATTATTAAAGTTAAGAAGACCACTATATCGATTTGCTAGGTGTAAAGCCTTGGATATCGGTTCTTCAACGCGTAATTCGTTCGATGAGTTACTTCAACAAATAGTCTGGTGTGCCTTAGATCACGGGGTGGAATGTATGGAACGAATAAATTAGATAAATCTGAGCAGTTCATGTTACCGTTGATAACGTTATAGGCAAGCATGAGTGACCTAGTTCCAAGTTCTACGGTTATACAAAGCCTGGAGGCCGAGCAATTTACGCCTGCTGATATACTATGGGAGCCCACCGGGGCAGTGAAGCATACGCAAAGCAATTTTGGTGAAAATTCTTTGAACTCTATCAATTTTATGTGAGCTCCCTTCATAGAATGGACTCCATATGATAGAGCAATATTCCGTATATAATATATATAATATACGTGTTCTTACCAATGCCGTAAAAAGTGCCTTCAGAGTCATCGGATCTTTAAAGTCACTAATAAACTCAACAATTGCAAAATATTTGGAAATAATAAAGTCGATGTGACCAGAAAAAGAGAGTTGGTTGTCAAAAATTACACCCAGATCTTTTATCTCTCGACAACAGTTTAAAAATCCAGCATTTAATTTGTAGTTGAAAAAGGTGGTAGTGACCCTTTTTGAATAGGAAACCACGCAGCATTTGTTAGTATTGTAACGTAGCAAATGCTACGCCACAATATCTATCTCCCACTTAGCGCCCACCCCTAACGTTATATTTTCCATTTACTGCCCACCCGCTAGTAGTGTATGTACCGACATACATATACATACCGGCCAACAACCATCGCGCAAGCACTAGGCAAACCAGCGGTGGTGAACGCACAATGCTTGGGAATTTTCATTCGTGGCGCGCTGTGCGCGAAAATGCGAGCATAATTCCCAATGTGTTCATAGTTGCATATGAATAAAATGATTGGCCGGAATACACCAGGCACACTTCGCCGTAGGTAAGTGAAGTGTGTGTCGGCCGCCATTGGCGGTCGACAAGGGGTGCCCTTTGGGTTAGGAGGATGCGTTACAAGGTCGGTTCCACCGATGGTACGTCCCCCTGCTTATCGGACGCCCCGCCATTTTACCCACATTTCCGGTGAGTAAGACGGGATTTACATCCCTTATTACTCATTGGAAAGGTAATGCCCGAGCAGCCTTCTCGGGTAGGAAGGAAACCCGTCCCAATGCCAGTGGCGGGCCGGATTTCCCCACTACCCTGGCAGACTGTCCGAGCCAATATAAATACATTGTAGGGACTCCCTTTGGGTCGACGGGGGGTAAAGTTACAAGGTCGGTTCTACCGATGGTATTTCCCCTCCCGGCCTATTGGGCAACCCTAATATTTTGTTATCATCTCCTCTGAGTAAGACGGGGCTCACCCCCGCTATTACTCAGAGGAAGGGTGAAGCACGGATATACGGCTCAGATAAGAGGGGAACACGTCCCAACGCCTGCGGCGGGACAAACTCCCCTACTACCCTAGCCGAATACCCGAGCCAATATATTGTAGTCAGTAAACTCTCACTAATCGACACTTCGCCGTAGGTACAACATAATCGCCATCCCGATCCTCGGACATCCCTTCCCGAAGTCTAGCCACCCGTTGTCATAGCTATTTGGTGAGAACTACCGTCATTCAATACTCTCTCTTCGTGCGTGATCATCACTACCGCCGTTATCACCCCTTGGCGAGAGCCACCAGAGGTGGAGGAAGTGGGACCTCCATCCGACTCTGGATTGACTTGAGCATACCTCTGCCTTTGACCAAATGGCACCCGAGCAGGGACCCGTCTCCTCAGGCGACTGTGCCAAAACCAACGAGAGCACCAACACTGTAGGAACGGGTTCACCGAACACACAACCAACAATTGACACAAAGATAAGCGAAACAACCACCATCACGCTCAACGTCGTTTTCTAGGCTGGATTTACCTGCTGAAGAAGGAGAGGCTAATCGAAGAATTCAAACGCTACCGAATCTACACCGAAGGACATACCGTCGCCGAATTGCGCAGCATACTCAGCGCATACGTCCGAGACCAACGCAAGCGTAAGTCAACAGAAAATCTTTTGAGAGAGGTAGAGATGGAGATCGCCGCCGAAGAAGCCAGGCCAGTCACATCTACGCAAAACACCACGCCGGCCGTTACAATCGGAGCAACATCCCCCCAGCGCGAACGGAGCAGCATAAGCAACGGGGAGGTCATGAACACAGTCCGCCGCTGGGATGTACGTTACGCTGGAGGCGAGGCATTATACGACTTCCTGGAAAGGATTGAGGAACTGGCAGAATGCTATCTGAATAAGCCAGATCAACTCCTCCCAACCCTTCCAGAGATACTGTGTGGCAAAGCCCTTCAATGGTTCCGCGTGCGAAAACAACAACTACACACATGGGCTGACTTTCGCTCCGAAGCCTGAAAATTCTTTTTGTCAAAGCGACACATTAGCCACCTAGAGGACGCTATCCGCCAGCGAAAACAGACGAGCAGAGAGGAGGCCAAAGACTATATCCTCGCTCTCCAGACTATGATTCGCCAACACCCGACCTTGTGCAAGGAAGATCACTTAGAGCGTATATACGACGGCCTACGGGTGGAATATAGACTTTTTGTGAAGCGGGGCGAGTTCCAAACGATAGAACCGAACTACTGCGGAGCGAAGAAGCCAAACAGAGCCGACTGTTAACACATAGCTTAAGCACAGTAGTAATCGAGGAGCTGGAGGAGCAGAATGTTCAAATAACGCACTCCCTGTCCACACTCACTGACCGTTACGATGCAAGAAACACCTGCTGGCGATGCAAGAAACATGGCCATCGCCGCTTCCATTGCACCAACAAAAGACGACTTTTTTGTTCTAGATGCGGCAGAGACGGAACGCTCTCCAGGGACTGTGCATGCTACGGAATGAACCGAAATAATCCGATAACACCCTCACTATTATCATCCGTAGCCAAAGGGAAGGGGAACGACGGACGTTTTTACATACAAGTGTCCATCGAAGGATTGATGTGCCGCGCCCTGATCGATACTGGGGCCACCGTGACATACATCAATGAAGCCGTGAGAAGGCATCTGGAACGACGAAAGTTTCCACCGTTATCCAATCGTGTTGGTATCTGTTATCCCTAATTTGGCCGAGAGTATTATCCTGGGTATGGACTTTTTGGCAAAGCGCAACGTTACCGTCTCATTGGATGGAAAGCCCCTTACCACAGCCGGTACAACGAACGCAAACGCACCCGTAACCCTGCATTACATAAGAGAAGCGGAACACCTCAACGAAGAGCGAAAGAGAGAACACCTAGAGCTCATAGAAACATATCAAAAAGCACCCCCACAGCTAAAAGGGCCAGACACTGCCGCAGAACACAGACACAACACAACACTAAAACAACGTTATTACCCGGCCAACCTCCCCAGCGATAATGGCGAGCAATTCGTCACTAACGCCCCGGCAACGATCCTGAGGGATCATAACATCACCCACCGATTTACCGTAGCGTATGCCTCCCACAAAAATCCTAACGAACGGGTTATCAAAACAAGGGTGGCACAACGTACGAAACAAGACCATCGGAACTGGCACCAAGAACTACCAGAATCAACACACACATCAACCGCCGAAATAAATTTTAACCGCAACGTCGTCGGGCCGAGAGAAGCACGAACAAGAGATGGCATGCCCGAAGAACCGCCTCCATTCGTCGCAGTACCGTGGCCGCTAAATAAGCCACGAATACTGGACGTTAAGACATTCTGGGGCCCGTCATTAATAGCCGCCCATCTAAACGCCATCGTCACCACTGGTGACACTATACCGTATGCACCAACCCGAGAGCCACACGATACTACTAATGGAAACCACGCCCCAGAATTCTTCGCTCGGACTATGGCTAAAACGCAAAAGGGTGTAACACGGCGCATAGGGTGGACGAAGATCACGCCATAGTCAAGCTGAAAGAACACTCCAAGATGGTACGATTCGCTGGCTGAGGAGAAGCAAAATCCGACTTAGTTTGATAAGTTTTCTATACATGAAATGTAAATACCTTAATTTAAAATGTAATATAAAAATGTACATATGTATATACCTTAATCTTGAAATGTAAAATTAAAATGAATTTCGTACTTGCAATGTAAATTTAAACACAAATGAAATGTACACATTATAGTTGAAAAAAGAGAAAAAAATAAAAAATAATTCATAATAATAAAAACATCAACGAACACATATACACACATGTCGGCCGAGCCATCGGATTCAACCGATGGTAAAACATACCTGGGCTCTGCCGATGGTAGTTCAGGCCTCCGCGCCAAAACCCTAGAATACCACAACCTTTCGCCCGCCGAAGTAGGAGGGGGACTGTAACGTAGGAAATGCTACGCCACAATATCTATCTCCCACTTAGCGCCCACCCCTAACGTTATATTTTCCATTTACTGCCCACCCCTAGTGGTGTATGTACCGGCATACATATACATACCGGCCCAACAACCATAGCGCAAGCACTAGGCAAGCCAGCGATGGTGAACGCACAATGCTTGGGAATTTTCATTCGTGGCGCGCTGTGCGCGACAATGCGAGCATAATTTGTAACGACAGCCTGTCTCCATACTGGCCTAACTGAGTGGCAGAGTGTATATGCGTCTATGTGTTTATGTGTTTTGTGTCCAGGTCCGTGCCTTAGCCGCAATGTTGCCATCAACATAACATTAACATAATAACATTAACATTGACAACATTGTACCGATAATGAACACAATGTTGCAGCGGAAGTAAGATGTTGCGCTTGGCATCATGCTGGGATAATAAATAAAATGTCACCATGCTGCTAATAACTTAGCAGCATAGATGAATGCCATACACCTATGTGTTTGTTTTGTTCTGTGTTATGTACGTGGAGGTGTATTTGTGCAAGGCTATGAGCGTGTGAATGCATCAGTGTGAGCGATCAAGGCACGAACCAATTGTATCTGTGTAGGTGTTCGTTGTGTGGAGCGATAAGCGTATGAATGTATGAGTGCATGATTGTATAGATGGAAAATACGGGAAAGCCGAAAAGAAAGGTTGACATGTAATGGTAAAAATTGTCCGTTTCTGGGTAACGTTCCTTACCACGGCGGTAGTTATAAAAGGGCACAACGTTAGGCAACGGGCCAAAGTATTATTTTAGCGGTGCCAGTGAGTGTAAAGGAAAGTGGTTAACACAAAGAAAAAAAAATTGTTAAAATCTTTAAATAATCCAAGTTTTTAGTGCGCGCCTCAAAACGAAGTACTAGCCGGTTTGCTAAATTTTGTAACCAAGTAGCTTCTTTTTAATTGTGTAGTGCGCGGCGAAAAGTGTCTCGCGACCGCTAGAACCAGGCAAATCTGGTTTGACAGCTAGCTCCCGATCCTGACCGTTGCAGCAAAAATAAATTAGACCACAAAGGCTATCGCCACTGCTAAAACCAGGTAAGTCTGATGGATTTAATTGCCCTTGGATTTCTTTTTTGTTTTCCTCCAACTTGGCATGCCCACTGGGAAGCTGGCTGCTATATAGCCAATTTTCCAAGCAAGCCAAGAGCAAACTTCCATGCATGTATACACGCCCACATACAGACATATGTGTGTCAGTGTGTATATTGATAATGCAGACAAAGATATAGATTCAACATCACCAGTTTTGCACACTAGGAATTCTTGAAGAATAACGTTTTTTGTATATTACTAGGGCACTTTTGGAAAGCACCACTGGGCACGTCAATTTTAACTACATACCGCTCGGCAACAACAACAACCACGCACTACACTATGTTTTAATTGGTAGCGCACTCCACAACATAAACCACTACAGCACTTTTTTTATTGGCAATATACGGCCGCAACAACCACAACAGAATTTTGCTTTGTATTGGTGGCATAACGCTCAACAACGCAACACGCATTTCTTTTCAACGGCACACCATTTGCTTCCACCAGCAACGAATCGTTATTCGCTTATTTGGTCATCAGCGGCGCAACGCCAACAACAACTGCGTCACCTTTTCCACTGGCAATAACAACTCCCACCTGCGGCCACACGTTTTGGTATCGGCAATATATTGTCACCACAACAACAACTACAACAACACTACCCTTTTGGCCTCTCAGTCGATGGCAAAACACCCAACAACAACACCTTCGATACACCATTTTGACAACATTTTTTTGTTGGTCGGGCTACACCAGCAACAACCACAGCCATTCCCAATTTTTTATTGGCGATACGCCGCCCAACAACAAGTACTACAAACACCCACAAACACTACATTGTATTTAATTTGTTGCATGCGCACACCTCAACAACAACCACAAGAAATTGGCAACTGTGAGTATCGCAAGTTTCACCGGCGGCACTGGGCCGCAACAACAACAGCCACTACACCACACACACAACAAAAAAAAACACAATAACAAACACCGGCGGAGGGATGAGCTTTGCAGACAACACATCTAGCTGTATTTTGAAATTCGTATATTTTGGATATATTATTAAATTTATTTAAATATTGGTATAAGGGTCATAATTTTTACAGGGAACGGGCAAAAGGGGCATCATATCTCCGGGGTCAAGCATTTCCTTTTCGCGCATATAACGTCTGAGTGTTACTTTAACTCCATATTTCAGGAGTTAATGGTGGCACTTTTGCCTCCATAATTTTTTTTCGTTTCGTCTCGTCATTTCTTTAATTTTTCCACTTCAGTTTGACATTTAAATTTTTCGTGTATTTTCATGTCTCCGTCTTCTATCATATACACATTTTTCTTTTACACATGGTTTTTGCTACCTCTGGTAGCACCAAATTGGAACTTTAAAATTTTTGCCATTTTATATATATATTTTTTTTTAGATATTTTTGTTTTACACTTACTCTTTAGGGTTATTGGCAATATCATTCCCAATATAACTTCCTTTAGCCTCAGAAACCCGAGATTATTAATTTTAGCGTGCCTTCCGCACCAAAGGCATTTTTTTTGGGTAGAAGACACATTTTTTTTTATCTCGCACTTGATGTTAACGCTGGTAGATTTGATACTACTAAAGCACTCATTACTAAAAGATTGCTAGCGAGTGATCTTGGCTGAGTGAGTACGGGTGGCCAACGTGGGCGTGGCCTGTAGAATTGTATGCATGATAGGAGTATCTCTTTTCAGCGTTTTCAGCAAAGCTACTCAACTGCAGCGGCGCCGTTGGATAAGGAGAGTAACTTGGTGAGTGTTTTGAGTGAAATATAAAAATTTATCAAAATACACCTGTTTAGTTGTATGTACATGTGTTAGCACAGATTCCTGCTCTTGCAAAAATAGAACAGGAATTAGCAAAGCAGAAAAATAAAAACAGATTGCAACGAACATATGTGCATGCATGAAAAACGTCACAAACGTACATTTGCACTTACATACATACCATTTGTTTTCATATACACATAAATTCTTTTGCTTGATGACCTACTTTTGCTGTGTACATATTTGATCTTATGTTTACTTGAGCGGTTGCGGTAGGTCAGAGATTAGGGTACTTGGATTTTTTTTGTTCGCCCTCTTATTTTATTTTATTTGAATTTGTATCTTTAGAATTTAGAATTAGCTCCTATTAATAATATCGCATTAGGGTGGCCCTAAAAGTTTAAATTTTTTTATTTGAGGCCAGACACTTTGTCTATTAGTCGTAGGTATTTTTGTATTGTATGGAATTTGAAATGTATCTACTTCTTCTTGCACTCTCATGAATTTTTAATGTTCAGCTAGTAATAAAGTTCAGCATTAAGTTTGAGCAATTTTTTTTATTGTTACTTTGAGTAAACTTTTGGAAATCCTTGGCAAAATTATTTTGTAGTAAATTTTGAGTTTTAAAGTTTTGTTGAAATTATTGAACTGGTAGTAGGGTATTAGTTGGTAATTTGGAAACCAAAAATTTTGTAAATAAATCATAAGAATTATGTTTGGATGAAATTTTAATATTTTCATAATGCAGGGCTAAGTCGAATTTTGGTGTTGGTGCTGCGCTTGTGCGTGGCAAGGTAAGGTGAAGGTGAGTGGTAGAGAAAATGACCAATTGACAGACGGACAGACTAGTGTCAGGTTTGGGGGCACTGTAAGGTAAACAGGAGTCAGCACAGTGCCCACGGTGCAGTGCAAGTTGCACTGCAGAGGGAGGGTAGACTCCACCTGACAGGACAGGCCTCCATCTTTTTCCCCTCTTAACTCTGCCCCTCACGTTTATTTCTATCTTTTTCAGCTTTTTCTCTCCTTTCTATACACATGCAGGTATGAACCCTCTTTTTGTTCATGTGGCTGCGGGTGAGGTCGGTGGTGCAATACCCCGCCCAAGACGACGAGCTAGCCTGGGCCCGCAAGCATACCTGCTTGCCGCCGCTCCTCACCACCCAAACAGTCAGCCACGTAACAATGGCGCCCAACGTAATAGCCCGATAATCTTTTTATTTCCCACATTTTTTTCAAGTAACTCTATTTGTCACTATTCTTTAATCTTCCCACTTTTATTCCAGATTTCCTTGTTTTTGTTTTTTATCCCATGTTCCTTTCAAACCCAATCCTTATTTCCGTCTTTTGACTGGACAGGGACCGTCATGATGGCAACGTCGTTTGGGTTTGCCTGGCCGACAAGTGTCATCATGACAATTAGATAGGGATTAGCGACGTGCTCATACCAGGGTTCCTTCTTCGGGTTCCTGCAATTTGACTAAGTGGTACCTGGTATGACACTTAGCTAGTGACGGACTTAGGTAGGAGATCGTGGCGAGCTGTCCAGGCTACCTTACCGGGAGTCCAGCATTCCCGGTAAGTGAGGTTTACAGTCGTCGCCACGATAGTTAGGAGAGGAGGTGTGGCATCCACTCTTAGGGATAAGTCCATGATCGTGATGTGCCCCACTTCCACGGACAGCATGACGGCGGACTTGACACTAGATGTTTAGATACGGACGGACATACTGCCTTCACCGAACCTTCGCCAAGGCAGCACCAAAAACACCAAGACATATATATTCAAGTTCAGTTAACCTATTTTCAACCATTAAGTTCGATACTTTTAAATTTTCAGTTTTATTAATTTTATTTATATTTTTTTTTGGTTGTTGGTTATTTCATAATCATTAAGATTATTTTCAAAAAGTGTTCACGTTGATTTTAGAAATTTTGGAGTTTATCAATTTTTTATAGTGTTTTTGCTTTTAGTTTTTTTGTTGCATTATTTTATTTTCTACATTTATCCTATACATCCATACATTGTCAGATATTCCTTTTATTATTGTTTTTCTGGCAATTTTTACCGCAAATATAGGGGTTGAAATTAATTTTGGTTTTAATTAATTTCGATACTTGAATTTTTTTCTAGTATATATACTAGAAAAATATTTTTTTTTGGTTTCAAACTTGAATTTCCTTTATCCTTAAGATACACATATACACATTACCGGAATTTTTACACACACACATATATATACGCATTCATACTAAATTTAATTGTAATATTTTCATATTGAGTTTTTTTTATATTAGTTGATATTATTTTTTTTTGGTCAAATTTTTTTTTCACATACCGACAGTGGATGTCGGAGAAGGAAGTCGAAAATAGAGTTGTTGGGGGATTGGGTATCCTCGACTCCCAGAGGCGTCTAACTAGGAGCCGTGCGCGAGCCCTAGAAAACCAAATAGTTGGTTCAGTTTTTAACCAAATTGACACGGGTATACCGAGGCCCGTTGACTTTGTCCCTACGGACTATTTTAATAGGTGTACGTCGCGGATCTTCGGAACTTTTGGCCCTGACGTCCAATTAGGGTCTCTTTCGCGAACGGGGTGTCGTTAAACGAGTCCGAAAATAGTCTAAACTTCTCCCAAAAAATTGATTTGGTGTGCCAAATGGTCGACAAGGAAAACCTAGGTGCCCAGGGGGGTGATGTTCCGGCGCAGAACGCACCATCAACGAATGTCGGCATTAGCCTTAATGCTCCTCAAAGCCACACCGCCCAAGATGCAAATAATGTCGAACAGCTGAGCCGAATGATGGCGATGATGGCGCAACAAAACGACTTGGTGGCGCAAATGGCAAATGAGGTGATGAGCATTAAGACCAGTGTCGATAACCTTGGTGGCCGCGTAGCAGACATAGAAACGACTGCGCAAGCGTCTGTACATCGGTCCGCCTTGGCATCTACGCCCGAGCCTCGGAGCCGGAGGGGGGGAAACGCAGAGCGCGTCAATGAGCCAACGGTCAGTTACAGTACCGGGCGAGATGCCAGCGATCCTCCCAGGTGGAAGAAGCTCGACCTTGAAAAGTGGCACATCAAATTCGATGGGACCAGTAAAGGTATAAGCGTCGAAAGCTTCATCTTTCGGGTGGAGAGGATGCGCGAGCAGCATAATATTTCCTACTTCCAGCTCTTCACGGACTTTCATAGTCTGGTTTCCGGCGGTGCTTTGAAGTGGTATTGGCAGGTCCTTGAGGACCACGCAGACGAACCCGATTTCGGCTATTTCGGGCTGAAAGCCGAAATGCTAAGCCACTTCAAATCCGCCGAGTCCGACTATGAAATCATCCGTGAAATCATGGAAAGGAAACAGCTGCCCGCGGAAGCTTTTGATGACTTTTATGCCGAAGTCCACAATATGACATTCCGTTTGCGGAAGAGGATCCCTGAGAGGGAGTTGGTTGGCATCATCAGGGGCAACCTCAAACCGTACCTGGCCAACTTGACCTTCGCCATAAAAATGGACTCGTTGGCGGAGCTCAAGTCGGAATGCAAGAGAGCCGAAAAACTTATTAAAGAGAATAAGAGTAGGACTAGGGTAGTTAACGAGGTCGATTTTGAGCAGTCAAGGTTAGGAGAGGCAACAAAAGTCGAAGCCTTTGATAGGAAACCCCAACACCAATCCCAATCCTTACCCCAACACCAAACCACAGCCAATCCCAATAGTGTTCGTCCTTCTGTTAGTCCTTCCGTGTCCAACTGTACCGTCAATTCCTTTTGTGCATCACCCTTCCACTTGATGTTGTGTTTTTCGTGCGGTATGCCGGTGGATCACTTTGTGAAAAACCCGGCAGAAGCACAAAAACCAAATAAATGTTCGTCCTCGTTCCACAATATGGTCTGTTTTGCGTGTGGAAGTGATTCGTCCTTTTGCGTGTTTAAGCCCAAACAGGGAAACCCGAGGCTGGCGGAGTTGACCGGGGACTCCAGCCAGGAGTTAGGCAACCCGGCAGACCTGAAATAAAAATTTTGAAGAAAGAAGAAATAGAACAGAGAGAGGAGGTTAGGAAACCACAAGGGACGGTGGAAAAACGCGAGGGAAAGAGTTTACACCAAAGAAAGATAGAGTATGAAGAAGCAAGAAGAAGGATATTTTGTGAAACCATAAGTACTAATAGGAAAAAGAGAAATTTTGAGAAGATTCATAAGATGAGGGAGAAAAGGAGATATTTTAAGAAGTTGCGCAGCAAAATTGTCGCGACAATTGTCACTGTAAAAGGTGACAATAGATTTTTTGCAAAAACCGCGATAGGAGGTAGGGAAGTTTTAGCTCTCTTGGACTCAGGGGCGAGTGCCAGCTGTTTAGGAAAAGGCTCAGCGGCACTCCTGTGCGGTAAAGAGGCCTTGATTGTGCCAATCAGGGGTCAAAATATCCGAACCGCGAACGGGGAGGAAACCGCCGTGGTAGGGGTCATAAAGTTACCAGTCGGTGGGATAATACGACCAGGGAATTAGAATTCTTGATAGTTCCTGATCTACAACAGGAAGTATATTTTGGGATAGATTTTTGGCAGGCTTTCGGTATGAGTGTTGTGAGTAAGGGTGTGAGTGGTAGTGTGAATGGTGCCAGTGTGGCGGAGCTCGTGCCCGCCGAGGGTGACTTGTCTTTCGATGCTGTGCAGCACGTTTTAACGCCGGAGCAAAATAATAGGTTGGAGCGTGTAAAAGCCCAATTCCCGTCCTTCGCGGTATTAGGGTTAGGCCAAACAGATAAGGAGGAACACGTCATCGAGGTGGTTGACGAGAATCTGCCAGTAAAGCAGCGCCATTACCCGATTTCACCAGCTATTCAAAAACTCATATACGCAGAGTTAGATCGAATGTTGGGCATGGGAGTCATCGAGGAGTCCAACAGCAGCTGGAATTCGCCGGTATCGCTGGTAATAAAAGGGACGAAAAACCGCTTGTGCCTTGACGCTCGCAAAGTCAACGAACGAACAATTAAGGATGCCTACCCCTTACCCCACATTGATGGAATCCTCAGCCGACTACAAAATACACGATTTATTTCCGCGATAGATTTGAAGGATGCCTTCTGGCAGATTCCTCTGGAGAAGAAGTCAAGAGAAAAGACTGCTTTTACTGTCCCTGGCCGACCCCTTTACCAATTTACCGTCATGCCTTTCGGGTTGTGCAATGCAGCACAACGAATGTGTCGTCTCATGGACAAGGTCATTCCGGCCGCTTTACGTGAATGTGTTTTTGTTTATCTTGACGATTTGTTAGTTTGTTCTGTAGATTTCGAGTCCCATATGTGTTTATTGGAAAAGGTCGCTCGGTGTCTTCGCGAGGCTAAGTTAACAATTAATGTCGAAAAGAGCAAGTTTTGTTTCAAAGAAGTTCGATATCTAGGGTACGTAGTCGGGGATGGATGTATCAGGACGGACGCCAACAAAGTGGTAGCTGTGAGGGACTTCCCAGTTCCGAAAACCCCGAAGCAACTACGACGGTTCCTGGGTATGTCGGGCTGGTACCGACGTTTTATACAGGACTATGCGACTATTGCAGCCCCGCTGCACGACTGCCTCAAGAAAGACAAAATCAAAAGTTTGCAATGACGGAAGAAGCAATAAAATCATTTGAAATTTTAAAGCAGAGTTTGGTTTCTGCACCGGTGCTCACACATCCTGACTTTAAGCGTCGTTTCTATATTCAATGTGATGCATCAACGGACGGAGTGGGAGGGGTTTTGTTTCAACTGGACGATGACCAGAACGAAAGACCGATTGCCTACGTTTCGGCAAAACTAATAAGGCGCAGAAAAACTATAGCATAACTGAACTTGAATGCTACGCCGCGATCGTGAGTGTGAAAAGATTCCGACCTTATGTGGAAGGAACCCCGTTCACCATCATAACTGATCATGCCAGCCTCAAATGGCTCATGAATCAGAAAGATCTTTCTGGGAGGTTGGCAAGGTGGAGTTTGAAACTCCAGGGTTATGATTTCGATATCCAACATCGAAAAGGTGCGCAAAACGTGGTTCCCGACACACTCTCACGAATGCACATGGACGAAATACTGACGAACGACAGAGCCATAGACGTGTGTCTCGAGTCACCGTGCTTCGAGTCGGAGGAGTATACGGAGTTAAAAAAGACGGTGACCGAGAACAAAGATAAGTTGCCAGACTTATGCATATCGGACGGTTACGTTTATAAACGGACGCAATTCGACAGGGGGGACGATCTTCTAGCGGACCAGACCTGGAAGCTCTGGGTTCCGTCGGAACTGCGACCGGGGCTGGTAGAGTCGTCTCATAGCTCACCGTCCGCTGGTCATGGTGGCATCCACAAGACACTGTCACGACTACGTCAGAAATATTACTGGCCAGGAATGGTCACCGACGTATGCGCCCATGTAAAAGACTGCGAAACCTGCAAAACTAACAAAACTCAAAACGTGTTTAAACAACCCATGATGGGAAAGCAAAAGCTCACAGAGCGACCTTTCCAACGTCTGTTCATTGATTTTATGGGTCCTTATCCGCGTACTAGTGATGGGTATGTGTATGTCTTTGTATGTTTAGATCATTTCTCGAAGTTTGTGTTCTTAAAACCGATGAGAAGGGCCACTTCAGCTGAGGTTATAAAATATTTAGAGAAAGATGTCTTTCCACGTATTCGGCGTGCCCGAATATGTCCATTCGGACAACGGAAAACAGTTTGTGTCTGAGATCTTCAACAACTTTTTAGAGAAATATGGCACCAAACATATGAAAACTGCATTTTATTCACCACAGGGTAACGCTGCGGAGAGGGTAAACCGATCTGTGCTGCAGATCATTAGATCCTTTATAAGGGAAACCAGAAAAACTGGGACAAATGCGTCAGCGATGCCGCATTTGCCCTCCGCAGCGTTACTCACTCAGCCATCAACATGTCACCATACTATGCCACTTTCGGTATGCCTATTTAATTTAATTTAATTTAATTTATTTAATTATTTAATTATTTAAAGTCAACTAACAAGAGTGGTCGACTAACAAAATACAAAGGAAAGTAACATAAAAAAAGATGGCGTAAAAATATATACAAGTATAGAATTAACAAGTAAGGAAGGTTAAGTTCGGGTGTAACCGAACATTACATACTCAGTTGAGAGCTATGGTGACAACATAAGGGAAAATAACCATGTAGGAAAATGAACCGAGGGAAACCCTGGAATGTGTTTGTATGACATGTGTATCAAATGAAAGGCATTAAAGAGTATTTTATGAGGGAGTGGGCCATAGTTCTATAGGTGGACGCCATTTAGGGATATAGCCATAAAGGTGGATCAGGTTGACTCTAGAATGCGTTTGTACGATATGGGTATCAAATGAAAGGTGTTAATGAGTATTTTAAAAGGGAGTAATCCTTAGTTCCATAGGTGGACGCCGTTTCGAGATACCGCCATAAAGGTGGACCAGGGGTGACCCTAGAATTTGTTTGTACAATATAGGTATCAAAAGAAAGGTGTTAATGAGTGTTTTAAAAGGGAGTGATGCTTAGTTCCACAGGTGGACGCCGTTTCGAGATATCGCCATAAAGGTGGACCAGGTGTGACCCTAGAATTTGTTTGTACGATATGGGTATCAAATTAAAGGTATTAATGAGGGTTTTAAAAGAGAGTGGTGGTAGTTGTATAAGTGGTCGCCTTTTTGAGATATAGCCATAAAGGTGGATCAGGTTGACTCTAGAATGCGTTTGTACGATATGGGTATCAAATGAAAGGTGTTAATGAGTATTTTAAAAGGGAGTAATCCTTAGTTCCATAGGTGGACGCCGTTTCGAGATACCGCCATAAAGGTGGACCAGGGGTGACCCTAGAATTTGTTTGTACAATATGGGTATCAAAAGAAAGGTGTTAATGAGTATTTTAAAAGGGAGTGATGCTTAGTTCCACAGGTGGACGCCGTTTCGAGATATCGCCATAAAGGTGGACCAGGGGTGACCCTAGAATTTGTTTGTACGATATGGGTATCAAATTAAAGGTATTAAGGAGGGTTTTAAAAGGGAGTGGTGGTAGTTGTATAGGTGGTCGCCTTTTCGAGATATCGCCATAAAGGTGGACCAGGGGTGACTCTAGAATGCGTTTGTACGATATGGGTATCAAATGAAAGGTGTTAATGAGTATTTTAAAAGGGAGTAATCCTTAGTTCCACAGGTAGACGCCGTTTCGAGATATCGCCACAAAGGTGGACCAGGTGTGACCCTAGAATTTGTTTGTACAATATTGGTATCAAAAGAAAGGTGTTAATGAGTATTTTAAAAGGGAGTGATGCTTAGTTCCACAGGTGGACGCCGTTTCGAGATATCGCCATAAAGGTGGACCAGGTGTGACCCTAGAATGCGTTTGTAAAATATGGGTATCAAACGAAAGATGTTAATGAGTATTTTAAAAGGGAGTAATCCTTAGTTCCATAGGTGGACGCCGTTTCGAGATATCGCCATAAAGGTGGACCAGGGGTGACCCTAGAATTTGTTTGTACAATATGGGTATCAAAAGAAAGGTGTTAATGAGTATTTGAAAAGGGAGTGATGCTTAGTTCCAGAGGTGGACACCGTTTCGAGATATCGCCATAAAGGTGGACCAGGTGTGACCCTAGAATTTGTTTGTACGATATGGGTATCAAATTAAAGGTATTAATGAGGGTTTTAAAAGGGAGAGGTGGTAGTTGTATAGGTGGTCGCCTTTTCGAGATATCGCCATAAAGGTGGACCAGGGGTGACTCTAGAATGCGTTTGTACGATATGGGTATCAAATGAAAGGTGTTAATGAGTATTTTAAAAGGGAGTTATCCTTAGTTCCATAGGTGGACGCAGTTTCGAGATATCGCCATAAAGGTGGACCAGGGGTGACCCTAGAATTTGTTTGTACAATATGGGTATCAAAAGAAAGGTGTTAATGAGTATTTTAAAAGGGAGTAATCCTTAGTTCCATAGGTGGACGCCGTTTCGAGATATCGCCACAAAGGTGGACCAGGGGTGACCCTAGAATTTGTTTGTACAATATGGGCATCAAACGAATGGTGTTAATGAGTATTTTAAAAGGGAGTGGGCCTTAGTTCTATAGGTGGACGCCGTTTCGAAATATCGCCATAAAGGTGGACCATGGGTGACTCTAGAATGTGTTTGTACGATATGGGTATCAAATTAAAGGTATTAATGAGGGTTTTAAAAGGGAGTGGTGGTTGTTGTATAGGTGGTCGCCTTTTCGAGATATCGCCATAAAGGTGGACCAGGGTGACTCTAGAATGCGTTTGTACGATATGGGTATCAAATGAAAGGTGTTAAAGAGTATTTTATGAGGGAGTGGGCCATAGTTCTATAGGTGGACGCCATTTAGGGATATAGCCATAAAGGTGGATCAGGGTTGACTCTAGAATGCGTTTGTACGATATGGGTATCAAATGAAAGGTGTTAATGAGTATTTTAAAAGGGAGTAATCCTTAGTTCCATAGGTGGACGCCGTTTCGAGATACCGCCATAAAGGTGGACCAGGGGTGACCCTAGAATTTGTTTGTACAATATGGGTATCAAAAGAAAGGTGTTAATGAGTATTTTAAAAGGGAGTAATCCTTAGTTCCATAGGTGGACGCCGTTTCGAGATATCGCCATAAAGGTGGACCAGGGGTGACCCTAGAATTTGTTTGTACAATATGGGTATCAAAAGAAAGGTGTTAATGAGTATTTTAAAAGGGAGTGGGCCTTAGTTCTATAGGTGGACGCCGTTTCGAAATATCGCCATAAAGGTGGACCAGGGTGACTCTAGAATGTGTTTGTACGATATGGGTATCAAATTAAAGGTATTAATGAGAGTTTTAAAAGGGAGTGGTGGTAGTTGTATATGTGAAGGCGTTTTCCAGATCGCGACCAAAATGTGGACCAGGGTGACACAGAACATCATCTGTTGGATACCGCTAATTTATTTATATATGTAATACCTGCCAAGATTTTAAGGGTTTTTTATTTCGCCCTGCGGAACTTTTTCATTTTCTTCTACTTAATATGGTAGGTGTCACAACCATTTTATAAAGTTTTTTCTAAAGTTATATTTCGTGTCAATAAACCAATCCAATTTTTTTTTAAATTATCTTCTTTTAAAAGTGGGCGGTGCCACGCCCATTGTCCAAAATTTTACTAATTTTCTATTCTGCGTCATAAATTCAACTCATCTACCAAGTTTCGTCGCTTTATCTGTCTTTGGTAATGAATTATCGCACTTTTTCGGTTTTACGAAATTTTCGATATCGAAAAAGTGGGCGTGGTTATAGTCCGATATTGTTCATTTTAAATAGTGATCTGAGATGAGTGCTCAGGAACCTACATACCAAATTTCATCAAGTTACCTCAAAATTTACTCAAGTTATCGTGTTAACGGCCATGCGGAAGGACAGACGGACGACTGTGTATAAAAACTGGGCGTGGCATCAACCGATTTCGCCCGTTTTCACAGAAAACAGTTAATATCATAAAATCTATGCCCCTACCAAATTTCAAAAGGATTGGTTAATTTTTGTTCGACTTATGGCGTTAAAAGTATCCTAGACAAATTAAATGAAAAAGGGCGGAGCCACGCCCATTTTGAAATTTTCTTTTATTTTTGTATTTTGTTGCACCATGTCATTACTGGAGTTGAATGTTGACATAATTTACTTATATACTGTAAAGATATTAAATTTTTTGTTAAAATTTTACTTTAAAAAAAATTTTTTTTTAAAAGTGGGCGTGGTCCTTCTCCGATTTTGCTAATTTTTATTAGGCGTACATATAGTAATAGGAGTAACGTCCCTGCCAAATTTCATCATGATATCTTCAACGACTGACAAATTACAGCTTGCAAAAATTATAAATTACCTTCTTTTAAAAGTGGGCGGTGCCACGCCCATTGTCCAAAATTTTACTAATTTTCTATTCTGCGTCATAAATTCAACTCATCTACCAAGTTTCGTCGCTTTATCTGTCTTTGGTAATGAATTATCGCACTTTTTCGGTTTTACGAAATTTTCGATATCGAAAAAGTGGGCGTGGTTATAGTCCGATATCGTTCATTTTAAATAGCGATCTGAGATGAGTGCTCAGGAACCTACGTACCAAATTTCATCAAGTTACCTCAAAATTTACTCAAGTTATCGTGTTAACGGACGGACGGACGGACGGACGGACATGGCTCAATCAAATTTTTTTTCGATCCTGATTATTTTGATATATGGAAGTCTATATCTATCTCGATTCCTTTATATATGTACAACCAACCGTTATCCAATCAAACTTAATATACTCTGTGAGCTCTGCTCAACTGAGTATAAAAATGGAATAAATTAAAAATTACAATTTCTTTTTACATTGAACAAGAACTAAAATTAAAACTATCATTACAAATTAAACAAATAAACTTTAAGATATCAGTTGAGACTGAAAAGTATACCATTGCGTAAGGCAACAAACGAACATTCGATACTAATGCAATTATACAAGTCGTTATAGTACGAGCACCAAACACGTATAGGATCATTTTTGCCAAAATTTATACGACACAGGGGTAAATGGAAGGGCACGTAGTGTCTGGACATCCTAGCAGGAACTGCAAAGCTCAATCGACTTAGCAGCTCAGAGGAGTCAACCTCACCTAGAATTAGCTTATGCAGGAACATTACCCCGAGTAATATTCTACGATTTTCCAGAGTTGGCAAATTAATGAGAAGAAGTCTACTTCTATAAGACGGAAGATGAAGATTTGAGTCCCAGTTAAAGGCCCGTAGAGCAAAAATTAAAAATTGTTTCTGCACAGACTCAATACGCTTTATATGAGTAATATATAATGGACACCAAACACACGAGCAATACTCAAGTATTGGGCGGACCAGCGAAGTGTAGAGGACTTTGGTCAGATACGGATCCTTGAACTCCTTAGCCCAGCGTTTCACAAAACCAAGGGTACCCATTGCTTTATTAGTAATAGCTGAAATATGTGAGTTGAAGCTCAGTTTCGAGTCAAACAGAACCCCTAAATCGTTAATCGAAGATATACGCTCCATAAGAGTGCCATAAAGTGCATAAGACGACAGGACAGGCTTCACGCGATGAAATGTCATGAACTTACATTTGGAACAGTTTAGAACTAATGCATTTATTGTACACCAGCGTTGAAATGAGTCCAAATCAACCTGAAGTAGATTTGAGCGAGTTAACTCCGAAGGCAAGCATGTATAGCAAATTTTTACATCATCGGCATACATTAGAGCTCGTGAATGATTCAAAATCTGTGGCAGATCATTTATAAAAAGAGTAAAAAGCAATGGGCCTAAATGACTGCCCTGAGGTACACCAGAGGTAACATGAATTGATTTTGAAATAATATTTTTATAAAGCACCTTTTGGGTTCTATTAGAAAGATAGCTTGAGAGCCATGAAGTCAGACTCTTCGGAAAGCCCAGTAAATCAAGCTTCAGAATCAGAAGTTCGTGATTCACTGAATCAAAAGCTTTACTAAAATCCGTATAAATCACATCAGTTTGCTTGCAAGCCAAAAAACCATCCCGAACTAAAGAGGTAAACTCAAGTAGGTTTGTGGTGGTTGACCTACATCTCACAAACCCATGCTGAAAGGGTGATAATATGGAAGTACACGAATGTTGAAGCTGACAGGTAATTATTTGTTCAAAGGTTTTAGGAATAGCTGAAAGCTTAGCAATTCCCCTATAATTCTCAATATTAGATCTACTACCCTTCTTGTGCAGAGGTATGATAAATGACTGTTTCCAAATTGATGGAAATGACGCCGATTGCAAAGATAAATTGAACAATTTTACGATCGGTTCTGTTAAGTTCACAGCACAGAACTTAAGCATACAGCCAGGAATACCATCGGGCCCTGGAGAAAAAATCGGTTTCAGAGCTAAAAAACTCTGAAGTACAGTGGCACTATCAATGACTGGATTGAGAATACAGTTAGAACTAACTATCTCGAACGGATAACTACCGGTTTGGGTACAGGTTGACGAATAGGTCGATTTGAAAAAGTCTGCGAATAAGTCGGCAATATCATGGTCAAGGCTAGCATTCTCGCCACCCAAAGACAAAGATGATGGAAATCCCGAAGATCTGCGCTTTGAATTAACAAACCCGTAAAATTTTTTAGGATTGTTAAAAAACTCAATTTTGCATCTTGTTAAATACGACTTGTAGCAGTTTTGATTCAGGCGTTGGAAATTGGAACGGGCAACTAAATATTTAGAAAAATCTTCAGAAGAACCAGATCTTTTAAAACGCTTATAGAGCCTCGATTTAATATTGTTCAGGTTAGCAAGTTGCCTCGAGAACCAAGGTGGTTTACTACTCTTAGCCTTAACAAAATGAACCGGAACGCAACGATTAATAAAGTCACTTAGGTAACTATAAAAAATAGACGTGGCAGCCTCAACATCAGTACAAGCATAAAGGTCAGACCAATCGTGGGAAGCTAACAGTTGATTAAGCAAATCAAAGTTAGCCTTTTTAAAACATCTCGAACGAGAACGACATAACACTTCCATGAAATTAATCGTAGGCAGTAAATTGTCCAGTGTAACCTCAAGTGTAGGGTGCAAGGGATCTTCAGGCAGGGATAAGGCAGGGATTCGACTGAGACCAGTACCTATTGAACTATCACCAAAAACTAAATCTAACAACTTATTTTTAGAGTTCACCACGTTATTAATCTGAACTAGCGGCAATTCCATAAGCGAACCAATGAAATCATGCTGAGTAACAGGAGTCAAAAAGTTTGAATCATCGTTGCCAATCCAACTAACGTATGGTAAATTAAAGTCCCCAAGAACCACTAGGCGATCGTTATCACGCAAACGAGAATGTAGGCTGTGGATAACTGCTTTATGGCAATCATAAACGTACATATCTGACCGAGGCGGTATGTAGGAACAAGAAATATATAAGAAAAAATTCGGGAAAAAGAGCTTTACAGCTATGAATTCAATGTCAAGCGCGTCCTCAAAGCTCAACAATTCAGTAGAAATACTGGACAATACAGCTATCAGGACACCGCCTGCTCTCGATTGACGATCACACCGAAAAACAACGTAGTCATTTGAAAATAACTCTGAATTTAAATTATCAGGTTTTAGCCAAGTCTCTGTGAAAGCAATCACTTCCGCAGTAAAAGTAAAACTGTTAAGGTAAAATGCATTTAATTTAGAACGTAAACCACGAACATTCTGATAGTGAATAGTTACTTTTGAATCGTATTTGCAGGGCTGGTAATCAAGTTTTTTGAAACTATACGTGCGCGAGGCTCAACCTTCGACTTTGTGGTGTACAAATGTACCACCGAATGTATAGGCCAAAAAGATTTGTCAAGAACCATATCAAAATATACATCTGGAACTGATATTTTAAATGAAGAAAAATCCCTCACATACTTAAAAACAAATTTATGTGCACTAATGTTAATAGAACCTGTACTATTAATCTTAGCTAAGATATAATTAACGACATCAGACTCCGTCAGAGATGGATGCAATCTTGATACGAAAATTGCCCGTCGGGGCGGCACGGCAGTAACCAACCTAGGACCAGCCGGATCTAAATTAGTATCACCCAAATTTCCAGCAACATCAACAATGTTATCGTCATTCGATACAGCGTCATTACCATTTAAAGTACGCGCAGTGTTGCTATCATTTACAATATTTTGGTTATTAACAGCATGAGAAGAGGCAGTGTTCATAGAAATGTTAGCGCCGGCATTAGCAGTGTTAGTAGCGCAAGGCACTTCGGCAGAGCTAACAGCATCATTGAAATTGCTTTGGACATTAGCAGCAAAAACGGGGCCAGAACTCTTTTCAATGTTAGCGTCGGCAGAATTGTTACCCATGATTGTGCCTTTGTCTTTGTTTCGTTTCTTTTTTTTGCCAGCACTACCCCGCAGTACGCCACCCACCGCTTCATCATAGAGCTTATGTAAATTACTGAGCTCAGAACGTAAAATTTCTAATTCGCCTAATAACCGGTTTTTGTCCGCTTGCAGAGAGTGTATACGGGCAACCGCGCTTGCTGCTGTGCTCGCAAACAGCATGCTGCAT
>JARSSU010044302.1:0-36709 GCA_029619165.1 Eurosta solidaginis | reverse complement strand
GTAGTGTTGCGTAGAATTCACCTCACTTCAAACACGCTTAACGTTACAAATATACATACAAACAAACGTACATATTTAATTGACCCAGATAACCACCATGAGTTCATTCGCATTTGCCAAATCGCCCAATATATTGATGCGTCATACCAACCAGCTTACGCTCGGATCATATTGACTATATGTTGGTCAATATAATAATTTGCTGACAAACCATTTCTCATTATTAAGTCATGCACTTCTAGTGTAAGTATGTATGTGTAGGTTAAGAACTTTTTTATAAATAGAACTGAATTTCGTCAATAACGTAGAATGCTTTCCAACGCTACTCATCAGTCTTTTTATTCAATCACATATAACATATTACACGCAGCCGAAATTGAAACCAATATAGTGCATTCCTAATTAAGAATGTGGGTATCTAAATTTTTTCCTGAAACTGATATATTGAACGTAATCTGTTTTCATCTAGACATTCTAATATATGTGTGTGTTTTTCAATTAATAAATTTTGGTCTATATATGACTAGCAATAGAAATTTGACGCGTCCAACGCTTTTATTTAATTGTCTGATCAACGCCCTAGATTGATGAGGAGTGTGATGACTAGTACCTAGGTCATACCTAATTACATTCTAGCGTTTAGTATTATTATTATTTCATGTAAGTATTGTTTTCAATAAAACCGTTTAATTTAAAATTGTTTTTTAATTATTTTATTTCAAGTTTTTAGTCTTTATTTAATTGCCTATTATTTCTCATTATATTTAGTTCATTTAGTGACTCATTATTACAATGACTCATTCCTGACAATTTGTTACAATCTAAGTCCTCGATACATAATCCTTCCAAAGACTTTACTCGACTCTGCGCCACGTATGCTTGTCCCTCCTCGAATTCCAAAATATTTTGATGTCACTTCTACCGGACTTTATGTAATATTTGTTCCAAATATGACATCATAGGTCGCTTTCTATTCATGTATGTATTATGTGTTCCAAATATGGACCAAACCGGACCACAAATACGATTTTTTGAATATCTCAATCCTTGCGCCACCTAGCGGCGCTTTTTTTCACAGGCCGCTTTCTATTCATGTATGTATTAGGTGTTCCAAATATGAGCCAAATCGGACCACAAACACGATTTTAATGAATATCTTGAACCTTGCACCACCTAGCGCCGATTTTTTTCATAGGTCACTTTCCATTCATGTATGTATTACGTGTTCCAAATATGAACCAAATTGGACCAAAAATACGATTTTTTAAATATTTCGATCTATGCGCCACCTATCGGAGTTTTTTCTTATTATTGCATTGTCATTGGGTTCTGAACTATATTCAAAGTTTCAAGCTTGTAGCTTATCGGGAAGTTACTTAAATTTCAATTACAAAATTCGTGCCGGCCAGCCAGCCTGTCAAGTCAAGCTAAATAAAACCAGTTAAAAATACATGTTTTAGACTAGTTCGGATAATATCTTTCTATTTGTGCAAAAAGTTAAAGTTTTGATTATTTATTGGCGAAACTCTAGAAGCTGCGAGACCCCAGGGCGGCTGCACCATGATGCCACCACATTTTTTTTTGTAAATATACAGGGTGAACAAATGTTGGAATCGAACCCAGAGCATCTCGTGCGATGCAAACATCGTTTGAACGCGCACACATTTACATGAGTCCGACCATTCTAAATGCATGCTTTACCCCCCATACACACCAAAATCACTTCCCATTAGAAATTTATAAGATTATGATTCCTACCACAGTCCTGTGGTAAGTATAACATCATACTAATTTGCTATAGCAGTCATACCGACCACTGCAAACAAAGTTTGCAAATGAATCCAATTAAATAAAAAATTGCATCAAAGGAAAAATACTCAAAATATATACCCAGGCCAGCAGTGAATCTGAAAAATCCTTGATATATTGTTCTGAGTTACAATTTCTACATATAGCGACATATTTTGCAACAACAATGTACGTATGGACATGAAGAGCGCATTCCGAGTGTACGAACAACACGTTTCTGTTTGCATTTTAATTGGTGTTGTCAAGTTGTGGGCTGTCACAGCATTTCACTGTTCTGCTTCCTCGTGATGCAGTTTCTGTGACAAGAAATCTCTGAAGTTTCACTCTTTTCCACTTTTCATATTTTACTTTAGTATGCACAAAAAAAAAGATTTTACCTAAAACTGCCAACAATTGCGGTTGTCACGCTTGATCAAAATGAATTATTACTGGTGACAGCAGTAAAAAAAGAAGAAAAATAGTGGCATCAAATACCAAATATAGAAAAGAAAGAGTCACTGGTTTGGAATGAAGATTGCACTATACGTCTTGTTTTTAAATACTGCATCTGACAGGTGCAAACACTGATTATTTATTATTCACGAAATACCTTAAAGGCCGTATATCCCAGGCTTACAAAGATACCTAAATTTAAACTATTACATTTGCATTATACACTCATATTTGGAAAATCACCAATTTTATGATGAGTAACCCACGTGTAGAAGGAAATGCATTTAAGATCGCGGGTTCGAATCGAGCTCAAGGCCTAACAATAATTAAAAAATGTTTAATTAGAATAGAAGAAAGAAAAAATTTAGACAACTGCCAAAGCTCGTTGTATAGATCCATTTCGGGAGTGGCTACATTCCTTCATCGGCAAGGTTTAGACGCCACTGCTATAACCATTCAGCTATAACAACGGTTGTTTGTTTGTCTTCATTATTTCCACTTCTTTCCTGTTTCTTGCCAATAGATTTACACAGCGCTGCGACATCTGTTGCAGAATCGATGTGTAAATAGGACTTGTAAAAAAATTTATCAATAAATATGACACTATGGCATCATTGCCATGAAACAAGTCCATTTTTCAAATCGATTTTGCAACAGATGTCGCAGCTGGAATACGTGATAGAAATAAATTTTTTAAATCGCAATAGCTCTGAAATGATTAATCAGATTAAGGAAATATTTTAAGTATTGGCTACGAAAAGTTATTAGATCCATAATTTATACCTATACGACAAACACTACTTTATTTTCATGTATGTTTTCTGTATTTTTTCTTAAATATTTTGTCGTCCTCTCTCCTAATTCGGTTTCAGTACTGGAGTAAGTGTGTAAACTATGTATATTCCAAAAAACGAACGAAATACAAGAAAATGCAATCTAGTTAGTTAAAAACAGTCTGTTTTTCGTTAGGTTTTTTTGACATTCGGCTGTATTTTCTTTGTTGTTGAAATCTTATGCACAAATATACATTTACAATCAACATTTTAGTAAAATAAAAAAATCAAGAGATCGCGAAATAATTAGCCGCGTTATATGAATTGTTTTTATTGTGAAAAAAAGTAAGTGAAAAATACGATTTCAAAAATAACCAATAACATGTCAAAATCGTTTATGTTACTTCTCGCTTTTTTTTAAATTGGTCTCCCTCGTTCTTCTTTGAAATTCTTTTCGTATTTTAAGGTTCCGGTTAAATTTCGCCAGTATTTCTAGCTTAGAATCCAACATAAATAGGTACTATTGCCATTTTTAGGAATTCTCCGATAAATTCATATATATTATTTGAGTGAAATAGTTTTTCAATACGTGATCGTAAAAAACAATACGGGCCCTGAATTTAAAGTTCTAACTCGCCATATCTCAAAATATTTTTTAAAAATCCCCAATCTCAGCATTTGTGCCAAAAGCGCCGTATATCAGAGTTTTGAATAAATCTTTTAAGTCGCCGTGCTTCAAACAAATTCTTAAATAAAGACTAAAGCAATTGAGTAAATATTTAATAATTTCCATAAAACCTGTTGACATTTACAAAATTGCGATCACTTCTAATATACTACTTCAGTTACTTTTCTACTACAATTCCTTCGTAAAAGCAACCCTCCCTGATTTTTGAAGTTTTGAGTGTCAAAACTCTGCTGTTATTAGAGCTTAAACCTCTGTAGTAATTGAATCATGGCTGACAAGGAAATTTTTAGAATTTTAACAGCCAAAAACTGGTTAGCGAAGCAGTTTCTAATTATAATTTTTAATAAAAAAAAATATACAGTTTATGTTTTATTTTCTGCGCTGAATGCAGAATAAAACCGAAAGAAACCTATTTATTAGTAGGAGGAGCTAATCTTTCAATGTTAAGGGACAGATTAATATTTGCATGAAGGAAATATTGCTCTCTGCAGCACAACATGCTTACACCAAAAGTAAGTCAGCCGATACCAGGAATATGCCTTAGGTGTTTTCCTGCACATTGCCGAGGCTTACAACAATGTTAAATCAACGATCGTAGACTCAACTCGATTTAAGGCATTACAAATTGGATCGGTACGATCATTAATCTTCGAAGAGATTTGAGGCCGAGCTTCTCTTCCAATTTGCGTCGTGCTCCATTTAATTTTTCCTAAAAATGGCAGGACTGAAGCCACTTATTTTACGTCGACACCGAACGGTATTTAATGGGGAACATTGATATTTGCTGACAAACTTTCACAACAGAAATACACTCGGAGCGCTTGATACACCGTTTCCAGGGCTGACTTCATTTAAAAAAATAATCTGAGGGTTTTTTTGATTCACCTTTTCCCGTTACTTGAACCTGGCACTTTGTACATGGTAGGGTAGCACACGAATAAACGTTAATACATATACAAAAATAACATGGAATAAAAAGTTTAGAAGCTAATTTGGATAATACAACATTTAGTTGACTGTTATGTTTTTATTGGATATAAAAATCTAATTTTTTACGCATACAGGGATGTGCTGGTCATCTATACATATAAAAGAAACTGGTGTTAGTTACACTACGCATAACTCAAGAACGGATGAACTGATTTGGCTGAAAATTGGTGGAGGGGTAGCTTAGAACTAGAGAACGCACATCGGATACTTTTTATCCCGTTCTGGCTAGGGTCTTGATACCAAAACGTGGACCTGGGTAATCCTGAGATGTGCTTGTACAATATGGGTTTCAAATGGAAGCTGTTTATGAGTACTTTGATACTGGATATTTTTCGTACCCCTGGGTGACTAGGGTCTCGATATATAGGCCAAAACGTGGTCACGGGCACCCCTAGAATGTGTTTACACAATATGGATATCAAATGAAAGCTGTTGATGAGTGCTTTAGTACTGGGTATTTTTTACCCTGTGGTGACCAGGGTCTCGAGATATAGCACAAAACGTGGACCCGGGCACCCTAGAATGTGTTTATACAATATGGACATCAAACGAAAGCTGTCGATGAGTGATTTAGTACAGGGTAGTTTTCATACCTATTGGTGACTAGGGTCTCGAGATATAGGCAAAAACGTGGATCAAGGTAACACTAGGGTGTGTTTTTACATAATGGATATCAAATGAAGCTGTTGATATGTGCTTTACTGCAGGTTATTTTTTATACCGCTGGGTGACTTGGGTCTCGAGATATAGGCCAAAACGTGGACCCAGAAACCCCTAGAATGTGTGCGTAATATGGATATCAAATGAAAGCTGTATGAGTGCTTTAGTATGGATATCAAATTGAAGCTTTCCATATCCCTGGGTGACTAGGGTCTCGAGATATAGTCCAAAACGTGGACCCGTGTAGCTCTAGAATATGTTTATAAATATGGATAAAAAATGAAAGCTGCTGATGAGTACTTTAGTAGAGGATAATTTTCATACCTCTGGGTGACTAGGGTCTCGAGAAATAGGCCAAAACGTGGGCCCGTGAAAGCCTAGATAGTGTTTTAACATTATGGGTATCAAATCGAAGCTGTTGATGGGTGCTTTAGTACAGGGTAGTTTTCATACCTATTGGTAACTAGGGTCTCGAGATATAGGCCAAAACGTGGATCAGGGTTAACACAAGGATGTGTTTTTAAATTATGGATATCAAGTTGAAGCTGTTGATGTGTGCTTTAGTACAGAGTAAGTTTTACACTGCTGGGCGACTAGGGTGTCGAGATATAGGCCAAAACATGGACCCGAATACCCCTAGGATGTGTGTATATTATGGATATCAATGAAAGCTGCTGTTGAGTGCTTTAGTAGAGGGTAATTTTCATATCCCTGGGTGACTAGGGTCGCCAGATATAGGCCAAAACGTGGACCCAGGTACCTCTGGAATATGCTTATAGAATATGGATAACAAATGAAAGCTGTTGATGAGTGCTTTAGTAGAGTGTAATTGTCATATCACTGGGTGACTAGGGTCTCGAGATGTAGGCCAAAACGTGGACCCGGATACCCCTAGAATGTGTGTGTATTATGGGTATCAAATGAAAGCTGTTGCTGAGAGCTTTAAAGTAATTTTCATTTTGATATTCGATTTAGTCGCATCAACCTAGCAAAACTGATAAATATGCATGCGAAGCCGAAATAAAGACAAGAATTAGTAATAACCACATACCTATTTACATACGTCCTATTCCACTTGCCTGAAATTTGGTATATAAATTTGCCTATATTAGTATTTACGATGCTTTTTTCCGGGGAGTAGAGCAGAGACGTACTGGGACTGTGATTAGGACTTTAAATGGGACTGAGACTCGGAATGGGAATGGAACAAAATACATACCACCCTCTGGGACTGGCAATAAGATATGAAGAAGAATGAGAAAAACTTGAGAGAAGAGAAAAGAGAAAAGGATAAGGACACTGAGAAAGAGATAGAATGAGACGAAGATGGAGATAGATGAAGCGAAAAATACGGAGGGAGGAGTGAATACAAAGATTAGGAAAAAGTGTAGAGGGGCGAGGACAGAGTTAGACGGAAAAATCGTATTAAAATGTATGCAGATAGACCAAATTTAGGGCAGAACAACGTCTGCCGGGTCTGCTGGTAACCATTAAATAATAAATTAGGTGAGCTTGAAAAAACCATACCGAAAATATTAACAAAATTCTTGATCACAAATATATCAATTTTTTGTGTGCTTTAAATATTTAATTCAATTGAAGAAACTATTCTTACAGCAACAGCATCACTTTTTATGCACCAAAAATAAATTTACATGCCCCATAAAAATATTTCAGTCCACCAAATCTTTAAATAAGCAAACTGGCCTTTAAAATTTGTGATAATCTGCAACTTTGAGGTAGAACTAATAAATTTGTAGATATTGCATTTTAGAGTTAAGTCACAGACCAATACACACAAATTAGGTACTTGCACATTAACGTGTTGTACGATTAGAACTATTTGCCGAACACTTTACTATAAACCTTAACATCTAAGTACGAAGTTTAATCTAATGAATTGGGTTGCTCGTTTCCTTTATAGTCACACATAAATTTCAGAATCATCGCGCGGTAATTGTGTTAATACTGTTCCAAAGATGTTGATTGCTGCTTAACGTGTAAGCATGCAACACATGCCACAATACATTCATTCGTGTTGCCACTTAGCAATACTTAGCACTTACATAAGCCGGCAATTGATTAAGCGCAAAGCACACACATTATTGGTTTTTTTTTACGACTTTCTATTAAATTTGTATTTGAGTAGATAGCATAAGAGAAAATTTTTCCATTTTAAGTCACTCCCTGTGTAGTAGGAGAAGCCCTCACTAGGGTAAGCGGAGCTGTTTAGGACTGGCATCTACGCCGTTTCGCCTCATAGGAGGGCGGTGGAATGTCGGTGACCAAAAACTGCCAACTCCCTAATCCAGGGTGTTATGCGCATGCCTATTGGATAAATTCGGTTGTATTCAAACTGAGCCTTCCCGATACAGGCCACCTCGGGAAGTATTGTTGGCCTTACAACAGTAAGGGGCGCTGCTGTGGCGGACGGTTCTTTCCCCGTATATAATACTGGACCGCTGAGCCCGCCTTGTCGGGCAGGTGGTCGTACGACCAAGATGAACGACTCATTACCTAATTGTAATAAGGACGATAATAAGAGGAGGACTGAGTCGCAAGCCAAGGACGACAAAAACGCATTAAGCGATGCGTCGTGCTCCGGTAGCGAGAGTAGTGCTGATTCAATGAACTCGTTGTTGGAAAAGCACACAAATGAAATTCGGAGTAGGAGAGTGGAGAAGAGTACGGAGCAGAGGAAGCAAAACAGCTATCTCGCAGTACCGTGCAGCACTACGAATTGTCCAACGCCTGGGCGCAGTGGTCGACCCAACAGGAGTGGAGATCTAGCGCTTGGAATGGGCCCGAGAGGCGGTAGAAGTAGATCGAAAGCAGTTCAAAAGGTTTTCTGCGAGGAACCCTCGGTTCTGCAACCGGTACGAAGAGAAAGAAGCGCCGAATGGCAGAACGAAGAGGCAACGTTCGGCGGAAGGCGAAAAGCCTGCTTTCAAGAGGCAGAAAGGACCCAGTCCCAGGGCCTCGAGGCATGGCAGTCGCATAGACAAGACAAGTAGGCCCAAAGCTGTATAACAGATGGGCCCCAATAGCGAGGTAGCAACTACCTCGAAAGCTGCGAGTCATAGGGAAGTTCCAACGTCGGAAGAAGGAGATAAGCCAAAGGGAGATAAAGCTAAGACTCCGGCTTTCTCGGTGGTGCTAAAGGGAGTTAACCCTAAGACTTCGGCGTTCTCGGAGGTGCCAAAGGGAGATAACACTAAGACTCCGGCTTTTCCGGAGAAGATGAGTGATGTGGCAAACCAGTCACTGACTGTGGCGCTTGTTGATCGTAGCAGCCCTTTCGCACAGATGACTACTGAAAGGTGTAGATCTGTAGGAAGGGAGCTCCTTAGCTTAATGCTTAAGACGATGCGGGGGTGGTATAATGGTGTGAAGATGATAGCGTACGACAACATCGCGAGCTTGCGGTGGCTGGAGGGAGTGGTTCCAAACCTCCAAAGGCAAGGTACGATGGCGAGGTTTGAGGTGGTGGATAAAGCGCAAATCCCCACGGTACCAAAAGTTAAGGTATGGATACCATGCGTGATGAAGTCGGAGGATACACTGCGACTTCTGCAGAATAACAATCCTAACATGCCGACATAGGATTGGAAGGTATTACTGTATCACTTACTGTATCTACATTAACGTACATCCAGCCTTAATCAGATGGATCGGCTGCATGTTAAATTGCAGGAAGATTACATCATAATGGGGATTGTACGAGGCCACGAAATCTGTGGACAGGGGCGCGCCGCAGGAAGGGTTGTTATCACCTCTGCTGTGGACGCTGGCCATCAACCAACTGCTCAGGCGATTCGATGAGGGACCCGTCAAACTTACGGCTTACGCAGATGACGTTGCAATTGTAATAAATGGAAAGTGCCTTCCAACGATTAGCTCTTTGATGGATCGGGCGCTTCGGGATATGCATACCTGGGCATCTAATGTCGGGTTGAAAGTCAACGTGGAGAAGACGGATATGGTCTTGTTTACAAAGAGGTACAAGGTCCCAAATTGGACCAGGCCTAAGTTAGGAGGGTGACCCTACAGGAGAAACCTTGCAAAAAATATCTAAGAATCACCCTAGACAGTAAGCTGTCTGTGTAAGTGAAGCTCAACGTGGAGGAGAGTGTAAAGAAGGCCTCAACGGCACTTTATGCATGTAAAAGAATGCTGGGGTGTACGTGGGGCTTATCGCCCTGTCTTTCTCATTGGATTTTTACAGCTATTGTAGGCCCTATTCTATACTATGGAGTTTTTGTTTGGTGGAAAGCCACACAAAAAACAACCTACCTCAAAAAATTAAAGGGGGTTCCCAGACTATCAATGCTTAACATTACGGGAGCCCTGAAAACAATCCCGACGATTGCACTGTATGCCATTCTGCGCATTCCACCTGTAGACCTGGTAGTAAAGAACCGGCCATACGGCCAAAGTAATATAGCGTCATCAATCACAAGACGAACAGACTACGTGATTCCCTATCTGCGCTTCGAGGGAGATCTTAAGGCCCCAACAGAGGGTGCTCAAATGGTGGACGAGGCGATACATGTGTATACAGATGGTTCGAAAGTAGTGGAAGGAGTAGGGTCTGCGGTATACTGTGCTGATCCGGAAATAAACAGATCCTACAGGCTGCCGGATTACTGTATCGTTTTCCAAGCGCAAATATTAGCCGTAACCAAAGCAGTAGAAACCCTGGAAGAGCTTAAGCTGCAACCGTGTTAACATTTATATTCACAGTAAAGCAGTAATTAAGGCAGTAATCTCGCATAGCACAGCATCTAAATGCGTGTTAGAGTGTAAGCAGTCTCTGGAGAGAATCGGGACAGAGAGAAGCATACATCTATATTGGGTCCCAGGGCATATGGGAATGGATGGGAATGAAAAAGCAGATGAACTAGCTAAAAAGGGCGCATCCCTTGAACCTTGATCCGTAGACGTTCCAATTAGACTGGGCGAGATTAGCGAAGGCGAGAGGTGCACATGGTCGACCAAGCGGGAAAAGCGTGTGTTCAAGCGCGGGGCTGTAAAGTGTCGAAAATGATGTGTACGTCTTGCACTACGGACTCATTCAGGTCCTCATGGGCCGGCCAGTTCAACTTAACCTAACCTAGTAGGAGAAGCACTCTTCCGCCACAGCTCAGCGGACGTTATGTTATAAACAATATAATTGAAAATATAAAACGTGATTATTCAATAACTAATACGTCTACTATAGCAAACTGTAAATAGAGAACGCGACTCCTTAAACAAATATAAAGAAATATTCAAAAGGCGTGTGGCATCGCCTACTTTTGACAAAACTCTCTTTTGTATTTTGGTCATAAATCCAAAACAACTTAATTTGTTACCGTCCATGACCTACGTAGCTATCGTTGCCTTTGGGAGTTTTTCAATGAACCCTAAACATAATGAGTAAAGCCCATACAGCTCATTATTATACCTTCTTACTCACCGTTGGCAACACGGAGAATTTTTCTCTCGGATGCCACTTTGGCGCCGTTAAAATCTGTTTTGAAGTTGGAATAAAAATGGTTGTGTGTAGACTCTCGTATCCTGAATCATTTTTCTGCTTTGGAGTATCGTGAATATGTGTTCTAAAGTAAATTTGGTTCGTTGACTTCACTCTTGGGTGTTTAGCAGTATACGGAAAATAGAACCTTATACGCGATATAAATCTTAATGAGCGCTTTTAAATTTAAATTTGGAGGCATTTGTCCGACCATATTTCCCATGGAAGTAGGCGTTTGCTCGTCACCAAATCTTCGACTCTATGTTTGAACAGTTCAACGGATAGTCCACCATTACTCAAAGCCGTGTTGTTTTTTAGACGAATAATGCCGTTCTCACTTCATCACAGTCGGCTGGTGGATTGTATATTCCGTCATCAGGAACTGCGGAATGGTTTCGTCATCTCCCTCAGGGAAGTGCTCCCTCCAAGCTTGGAGCACACTCTGAACTTCGGTTGCCAGGTCGCCATTATCATTCGTCCAAGAATTTGGCGAGGTAAGCTCTTCTTTTATGCTCGAAATTGGTACTGCAAATAACCACACTGAAAAAATTTAATCTACTAAAATAAACAAATCGCCATTGTGGATAAAACAAGTTTGATAACTCCTGCATAGACGTCAAAATTACAAATTGAACTGATGACCACCTGACTATCGTGGTCTCATTCTGTGTCTCCGCTGAAAATAGCCGGCCCTATGCGCCGCCATATTGAATATCCTGTCAAAACGCTAAAAGGTAGCCATCTTGACCATCTTGTCAGGCAGTTGACGGATAAGATATCACACTTGTTGTATCCACAATGCTAATCGCGTTTGTGTTCTGATTTAATAGTTATTCAAGAAGATTAGATCGCATTATGGTTAATTCAACAGAGGTTTTTTAAACTCAAGCGAACTACGTGTCAATTCAACAGATGTCTCTGTAGTTTTTCTCCATCGCAAATAACTACTGAATCAGACAGGCACAAGTTTTTGATTTTGAATTGATCGTTTAACAGTCAAATCAACAAAAAAACCACGTAGTAAATGCACATCATCGTATTAATGACGCTTAAATCGTAGCAAATTGCCGTCATCGTATTAGTTTACTCGAAATGGAGCAGAGTGGGCGTGGTGTATCACCTGAGCGACTCTATCACGGTCGTGTAAAACAGTGCCGCAGGGAGCAGGACAAGCCAATTTTGACCTCATATAATGTATAGCTTGATGCTTGTATTCAGGACTTGATTCTTGCCTTGAGGATAGGTGCGACCACTGTACATCATATCTCTAATGGGTCGATTGTACCAAGGAAAAACTTAGCCTTAGTTTCACAAAGAGCGGCGTATACCCAGAAAGATATGGCGCAGGACGGTGTTTGCACAGCATTGCCGTTACCACAAATGCTAACTATATTTTCCTACGCTACTCCGTATGTGTTGTATTTTTTTTTTTTTGAGAGATTGTCACGAGATGAGATTTGCTTCTGGAACAATAGCCACTCAAAACACACCCTCTCACTCGGCTTATACCCCTTTTTGAAAACTAAGCAAGCTTCGCCTATAGGACTGCCCCTTTGAGCGGAATATTGAGGACAGTGGTCGCCACCCTTATCCTCGAACGCGCCCGGTATTCTCTTGGCAAGAAATCAAGTCGCTGAGAATACAAGACATCAAGCTTATACATTTATATTTATTATGAGCGTCATAAAATGGCTTTGCTTCTCTGCCTCCCTGAACCGGCACTGTTTTTAACTACACGACCGTGGATAGAGTCGCTCAGGTCTAGAGTGAATACACCACGCCACTCTGCCTTACTCATTCGAGATAAACTATACTGATGATTCCGCGACAAATTTGCTACGATCCTTTAAGCCTACCCTTTGTCATTAAATAACCCGATTGATGTGCATTTTAATACGTAGGGTTTTGTTCTATTTTGTTACTCTTGGATACTCTTTGCATGTTATTTCTAAAACGCCATCATTCAAAATCAAAAACTTTGTGCCTAGCTGGATTCCAGTACGTTATGTTGCCCGATGAATTGATGAAGAAAAACTCTGTACAGAGACATCGGTAGAATCTGACACGATGTTCGCCTATGAGTTTAAAAAACCTCTGTGAATTAACTCATAATGCCGATTAATCTTCATACTGCAACTCAACTATTAAATCAAGCAAAACAACGCGATTCAAGCATTGTGACGATACAACAAGTGTAGAATATCCTAGTATCCGTTCAACTTGACCATCTGACAAGATGGCAAGTATGGCTACACTTTTAGCGTCTTTGGACAGGATATCAATATGCCCGCGCCATTTAGCGGCCGGCCTATTTTCAGCGTGAGACACATGAATCGAGACCCACGATATAGGCAGCTAAACTAGTAGGTACATCCATGCTCTTACCAATTTGTAATTTCTGACTGTCGTATGCAGGGCGTATCAAACTTGTTTTTATCCACAATGGCGATTTGTTGCATTTTTAGTAGATAAATTTTTTAAGTTCTCCTGATGGTTCATTTGCCGAGTACCAATTTCGAGCCCAAAAATCAAAAAAGAAGAGTGACCTTACCTCGCCAAATTCCTATGCGACGAATAGATATGGCGACACCTGGGAGCAACCGAAGTTCAGAGTTGCTGTTGTCGATTTGCTCAAGCTTTGCCGAGGCGAAGTTCAGCACTTCCGATCGAGGGAGGATTGGTACCGAAACCAATCTCCGACCAGTTCCTAGATGACGGAATATACAACCCACCAGCCCGACTTGTGATGAACGTGAGAAACCGGCTATTATTTAGTCTTAAAAAAACAACACTGGCTTATAACTAACATGGCAGTAATCGGTCATGCCCGACCTTATCCGTTTCCTTGACAACTGTTTCAAACCATAGAGTCTCGAAGATTTGGTGACGCAGCAAACGCCTAATAAGTCCTATGGGGAAATAATCGAGCTCGGACAAATGCCTCCAAATTTTCCAAATTTAAAAGACGCTCATAATAAGTTTTAAGACTTTAGTATCGCGTATAAGCGTTCTAACTTTTCCAGCGTTATTGTAAAACGTATACTGCTAAACATCTCAAGAGCAGTGAAGTCAACGAACCAATATTTACTTTAGAACACATATCCTCACGCAACTCCAAAGACCAGCAAAAAGACATTCAGCCGATCACGCAGAGTCTACACACAACCATTTTTAATTCCAACTTCATAAAACGATTGCTTTCTACGGCGCCAAAGTGGCATCCCAATCTCTTTGAAAAAAATTTTTCCTCCCGTCGCTATTTAGCCAACGTGAGTAAGAAGGTATAATAATGAGCATCGGTATGTATGGGCTATTACTTCATTATGTTTTTCTTAGGCGTTCAATTTGCACAAAATCTCCAAAGCGCAACGCTAATAGCTACGTAGGTCATGCCCGACTCGTTGGTAAACAAATTAGTCGTTACTTAGCCGATTATGCACCCAAAATACAAAGAGAGTTTTGACTCCAAAGTAAGGCGATAGCCCACCACGATTCTTCTGAATATTTCTTTCTATATTTGTTTTAAGCTGAGTCGCGTTCTCATATTCATACAGCTTCACGCCTATAGTAGATCCCGTATTAGTTATTGAATAATCACAGCCCTTGTTATATTTTCAATTATATTGCTTCGATAAACATAACGTACACGCATAGAAGCCTTGTGTCTGGCAGACTCGGGCCTCATGCCAGGCCCCGATGAGTGACCTGCTTCTCCCTACTAGCCGCTTTTAGACGCCCTTAAATGTGAACTGACAAGGACCCCATGAGCCGACCTGCCTGCAAGACATGACGTCCGTAGTGCCAAAGGAACGTCACAAATCATTTTCGACACTTTACCTAGCCCCGCGTTTGCCAACACACGCTGTTCCGCTTCTCCCCCCCCTTTAACCCTGCGATCTTCGACCATAGTGCCCACCTAACTCGCCTTCGCTAATCTCGCACCAGTCTAATTGCCGATACAGTGTTATACCGGATACAACGGAAGTTCAAGGGATGCGCCCCTTTTAGCTCAGCTTCATCTGCCTTCCATTTCATTCCCATCCCATTCCCATATGCCCCTTTAGGGATTCCCAATACTAGCATGTATGCCTATCTACTCTGGTCAGAGATCTCTCCAGAGACCCTCCTGGGTACTACGCTTTACACTCTAACACGATTTTAGATGCCCTGATGCCTATGAAGAGCGATTATCATGCCCTTAATCCTATCCTGCTTACTGTGAATACTAATATCGTTTCTTAACACGGTTGCAGCATTACAAAGCAGTTACTTCCAGTGAACGTTTCTCACTAGCCCTTTGCCAGTTACGGACTAATATTTGCCGCTGACACGCAAAACGATACAGTAAATCCGGCCAGGCCTGATATTGTAGGCATCTGTTTATTTCCGCGACAGCACAGTAATACCGCCAGACTCCCAACTCCTCTTATCACTACTACGTTTCGAACCATCTACTGTATACACAGAGTATCGCCCCTCGAGTACCACATTTTGAGCACCCTATTGCTCGCGGGCCCTCTTAAGCCTATAAGAATCTCCCTACGAACGCGCAGATAGGGCAGAGCACTCGCTGACTAGTATGACTCCTAGTTCGTACTTTAGCTGATTGATGACGCCCAGCTAATATGATTACTTTGCAGACGTTATGGCGGTCCTACTATTACTACCAGGTCTACAGAGTGGAATGCGCAGCAGAATGGCATACAGTGCCAATCGCTCTTCCGCGGATTTGTTTTTCAGGGCCATACAGGAATCGTTAAGTGTGTCCCCCCCATTGAATAGTCTGGGAGGACAACACACTTTAATATTTGTTTCACGCCTGGTTCAAGGTGTGTGTTGTTTGTAGTGACTTTCCACCAAACAAGAAACTCACATAGCCCTGATAATAGAATAGGGCCCCACTAACAATAGCCTGTAAAAATCCAATGAGAAAGACATTGGCGATAAGCCGCCACGGCTAAACACCCCAGCATTACTCTTTAATAATGACATGAAAGATGCCAGTTGAAGACCTCCCTTCTTATACACTACTACCCACGTTGAGCTTCACTTGACACAGACAGCCTCTTTGTCACTGTTAGGAGACTGTATTCTTAGCATATTTGTTGCCCCCAAAGAGTTTCTCCTGTAGCGCCTTAGGCCTGTCACCCCATGCCTAACTAACTACGACGCTATCTGCGTCACAATTGGGACCTTGTACCTCTTTGCTAAACTTAAGACCATATCCGTCTTCCTCCCACTGTTGACCTTTCAACCCGACATTAGAATGCCCCCAGGTAGGCCATTGTATCCCCACGAAGCGCAGCCTCTGAATTCCACTTCATTTTCCATGCCCATATCCCGAAGCGCCCCCGATCCATCAATAGAGCTTGAATCGTTGGAAGGCAACTATTATTTTATTTTACAAATGCACAACGTCCATCTCCGCCGTAAGCCGTAAGTTTGACGGCCGTCCCCTCATCGAATCGCCGTGCTGCCTCGAGACACAGTTGGTTCATGGCCAGCGTCCACGAGCATGAGGTGATAACAACCCTTCCTGCTGGCGCCGCCACGCTTCGTCACAGATTTGCGTGCCGCCTCGTAATACAATCCCCCCATTGATGATGGAATATCTTTACATTGCCCAATTTAACATGGCCAGCCGATCCAACTGCAATATTAAGGCATGGTATGTACGTTTTAATGCTAGACAATACAGTCAAGTGATTAAGTAATACCTGAACCAAATCCTATGTCGCGCCATGTCTCAAAGCGAATTGTTTATTCTGCAGAAGGTCGCCAAGTGCTATCCTCCGAATATACATCATCGCATGGCTATCCATACCTTAACTTTGCGTACCGTGGGGGATTTGCGCCTTTATCCACCACCTCAAAACCATCGCCATGTACACTGTAGGCCTCTTGGAGGTTTGCGAACCCCGGCAACCACTCCCTCCAGCCACCGCCAAGATCGCGGATCAGTTGTCGTACGCCTTATTCATTCCTATCACACCATTATACCACCCCCGCATCGTCGTCTAAGCACATAAGCTAAGGAGATCCCCTGTCCTACAGATCTACACCTCTTCCTCAGTACGTCATCTGTGCCCCGAAAGGGCCTGACTACGCCATCAAGCAAGCGCCCACAGTTCCCAGTGATGGTTTCCTGCCACATTCACTCAATAATACCAATTACTCCGGAAAAAGCCGCGAAGCAGTCCCTTAGTGTTCAGACTCACTTTGGACACCCTACGTAGAACGTCCGAAGTACGTTCTTCAAGCGGTATAAATCTCCCTTTTAGGACACCACGTGCGAGAAAAAAAGCCGCGAGTCTTTAGCTTCTGATCTCCACCTTGAGCTTCATACTAACTTCTTCTTGCTCGACGTTGCTATGCGGGAGAACTCTTGGTGCGAACTTCCCTATGACTCGCATGTGCTCTATACGCAGGTAGTTAGCCTACCTCGCTTATTGGGGCCCATCTGTTATACAGCCTTCTGGGCCCTCACTTGTCTTCGTCTATTCGCGACTTGCCATGCCCTCGAGGACCACCCTAGCGGACGGGGTCCTTTCTGCTCTCTGAATAGCAGGCTTTTCGCCCTTCCGCGAATCGTTGCCCTTTCCGTTCAACGCAATTCGGCAGGACTTTTTCTCTTCCTGTACCGGTTTGCAGAACCACAGAGAACGAGGGCTTCCTCGCAGAAAATCCTTTTGAAATGCTTTTCGCATACTACGTACTACCGCCTCTCTGGGCCCATCTCCTAAGCGCCTCTAGATCTCCATCTCATTACCTGTTGGGTCGGGACACACTGCGACACCATGGCGGGTTGCCGCGACAATTCGTTAGTGAACGTCGCTCACATGCCGGTACTGCCGAAGATTAGCTGTTTTTTACGCTTCCCTCTCGCCTCCGTATCTATCTCCACTCTCCTACTCCCGCAATTTCAATTATGTGTGCCTTTCCAACAACGATGTTCATTGAATCAGCAATAACTCTCGATATCCGGAGCACGACGCATACGCTTAAGGCGTATTTATCGTCGTCCTTGGCTTGCGACACCGCAGTCCTCCTCGTTTTCTCTTCGTCTTATATACAATTACGGTAATGAGTCGCGCTTCCATCTTAGGTCGTACGACCACCTGCCGACAAAGGCCATAGGGACCTCCTCTAGCAGGATCCAGTATTATACTATCAACGTGGAACAAGAACAAGCAAAGAACCGTCCGCCCCCACCAGCCAGCGAACCCTTACTGTCTGGTTACCAAGGCCAACAATACTCCCGAGGCTTGGGCCTGTTTATCGGGACAGATCAGTCTTGAATAAACCGAATTTTATCTCAATTCAGCGCTACCATGGGGCGCATAACACCCTGGATAATAGCGGAACTCCTAGTTCGGCACGTTTTTGCCCTATTTCGCCCGATCACCGACATCTCAACCGCCCTACCTCTAATGAGGCGAATACGGCAGTAGTATGCCCCAGCGTCTAAACAGCTGCTCCGCCACGCCCCTCGACGCCATCAGTGAGGGACTTCACATAATACACAGGGGGAGTAATAGCTGTCGAGCTATAATAATGGAAAAATTTTCTACTTAATGCTATACATACTCCAATACAAAATTTAATAAGAAGTCAGATAAAAAAAAACCAATCATATGTGATTCTAAGTAGTGTGCTTTTTGCCGCTTCAATCAATTGCCGGTTAGAGTAAGTAGCTAAGTTATGCCTAATAGAGTGGCAACACGAATGAATGCATATTGTGGCATAAGTCAGATTGCATCGCTTCACGAACGTTAAGCAGCAATCAACATCTCATTCTGCGAACAGTATCTATACACAATTACCGCGCGATAGATTCTGCAAATTTAGTGTGTGACTATAAGCGAAACGAGCCAACCCAATCATTAGATTAAAACTGTCGATACTTAGATGATTAAGGCGTTATAGCTAGAGTGCTTCGAGCAGATAAGTTACTAATCGTATCGCTACAACACGTATAATCGTTAGCAGTACCTATTTGTGCTGTCTAAGCGTCTGTCTCGATCGACTCATAACTCTAAAATGCAATATCTACAATTTATGATAGTATCTACGTCAAAGTTGCAGAGATCTCTATCACAATTTGTAAGAGCCAGCTTTGCCCGATATTTAAAGATTTTGGTGCTGGACTGAAATCAATTTTTGAGTGGCGGCGATGTAAATTTACATTTTTGGCGCATGCTAAAAAAGTGATGCTGTTGCTCGTCAAAGAATAGCTTTGTACTTCATTGCAATAAATATTTTACAAGCACACAAAAAATTCGTGACTACTATTGGTGATCAGAATTTTAGTTATATAGTTTCGCGCTATGGTTTTCCTCAAGACTCACTCTCATATTAATATTTATATGGTAACAGCAGACTCGCGCAGACGTTGCCTGTTCCTAGCCCTAAAGCCTTTCGTGATCTGCATCTGACCATACATTTACTACGATTTTGTCTCGTCTACTCTCTGTCCTCACGCCCCTCGACACTTTATTCACCCTAATACCTTAACGTTGTTGTATCACTCCCTACCCTCTCCCGTATTTTTTCCGACTGTCATACTATCGCCATCTTCGTCTTCATACTCTCACTCTCTTCTCTAGTGATCCCTTATCCTTTTCTCTTTTCTGCTGTCTACTCAGTTTTCTCATTCTTCTTCAGATCTCAATTGACCCGAGTCGCGAGAGCGGTGGTATGTATGTTGTCCCATTACCATGTCCGAAGTCTCAAGACCCATTTAAAGTCCTAATCACATGTCGAATACGTACCCCAGTACAACAGTCACGTCTCAGCTCTACTCCCCGAGGACAGCATCGCTAAATACTATATATAGGCCAATTAGTATCCCAAATTTCAGCAGTGAATAGGATAGCGACTGTATGTAATTTCGTAAATAGATAGCGACTGGTTATTGACTAATTCTCTGTCTTTATTCCCTGCAGGCTTCGCATGCACATATTTCCATCAGTTTATAGCTAGGTGCATGCGGTGGGGTGGGGCCTGACCTAAAATAATCCAGATATCAAATGTGAAAAATTACTTTAAAGCTCCTCTATGCAACAGCTTTATTCATTATGAGTACCCACTAATACACACACATTCTCCATTAGGGGCTATCCGGGTCACGCTGTTGGCCTCACATCTCGCATGACCATCTAGTCAACCCAGTGATATGACAATACACTCTACTATAAACAGCACTCACCAACAGCCTTCATTTCGTATCAGTCATATTCGATCAAACGCATATCTAGAGCGCTACCTAGTGGCTCCACGTTTTCCGGACCTATATCTAGGCGACCCTCGTAAGTCACACGCCAGTCGCGATATGAAAAATCTACCCTCTACTAAAGACACTCAACAGCAGCTTTCATTGATACTATCCATAATATAGACACAACCATCCTACGAGGTATATTCGGTTCTCCCTGAGGGTTCCATCCGTTTGGACTGATATCGTCGACACCATAGTATTCCGATCCCAGCAGGTCGCTCAGCGTGTAAAATCTTAGCTCTGTCACTAAAGCACACATCAACCGCTTCAACTCTGATATCCATAATTTAAAAACACATACTTTGTTGTTAACCCTGATCCACGTTTTGGTGGCCTATATCTCGAGACCCTACAGTACCAATAGGATATAGAAACTACCCTAGTACTAAAGCACCTCTACATCAACATGCGTTCGATTTGATACCCATAATGCTGTCAAAACACTATCTAGGCCTTTCACTGGGTCACACGCTCGTTTGCGACCTATTACTCACTGCATGACCCTAGTCACCCAGCAGGCCTATGATAAAGTATACGTCTACTCAAACGTACTCATCAGACAGCTATAGCATTTTACTTCTATCCATATTTATATAACACTACATTCCTAGAGCATACACGGGTCCACGTTTGTTCATTATTTGGACTATATCTCGAGACGCCTAGAGTCACCCAGCCGCGATATCGCGAAAGCTTACAATTTGCACTTAACCATACTAATAGCACTCATACAGACTTTCATTGATATCCACTATTACGCACACATTCGAGAGCGTTTTTTGTTTAACTGGTCCACGCTTTTATGGGCCCTATATCTCGAGACCAGAGTCACCAAGCGACGTGGGTTATTCAATCAAAATAACCTGCAGTACAAGTAAACGCACATATCAACAGCACCTTCAATCTTGATATAACCATTAAGTAAAATTTGCAATATCCAATTATGCTAAAAACACACCCATCAAGTGTTACCTGCATGATCCACGCTTTTTATTTTTGCTACGTAATCTCGAGACCCTACGGTCACCAATAGGTATGAAAATCTCACCCTGAATGACTAACTCACTCATCGACAGCTTTACGTCTCTTTGATGCTCCATATTAGTATAAACACCTATTCACTCAGGCGTGACCCGCCGTCCACGTTCTTGTGCTATATCTCGAGACCCTATGCGTCACCACAGCGGCAAGCTTAAAAAGATACCCAGATGACTGAAAGCTACTCATCAACACGCTATTCATATGATATCCAATTAGTCTGTAAACACTATTCTAGGCGCAGTGCACTTGTGACCACGCTTTCTCTAGCCGGCTCTAATAGCGAGACCCTAGTGATCACCCAAGCGTGCGTACGAAAATATCCCTAGTATCAACGTACTCATAAACAGCTTCCAGTTGAAACAAAAACCCATATGTACAGAGCACATCTCAGATTACCCCTTAAGCGCTCCACGCCTATTTGCCCGTATCAAGACCCTAGCCAGCAAACGAACGAGATAAAAAGTCATCCGATCCGATGGTTCTCTAGCTTCTAGGCTACTACCGACCAATTATTTCAGCCAAATCAGTTCATCCGTTCTTGAGTTATGCGTAGTGTAACTACACACAGTTTCCCTTTATATATGTATAGCATGACCCAGCACATCCCGTAGTATGCGCCCTAAAAAATTAGATTTTTATAACTCAATAAAAACTAAAAACACTATAACAGGCAACTCAATATGCTTATCAAATGTATTATAGCCAATATAGCTATACTAAACTGATTTTTATATCTCCATGCTTATATTTGTGTCTATACTGTAATTTAACGTCATTGATTCGTGTAGACCTCACCTACGTAACCATGCTTACAAAGCTGCAGGTCAAGTCTACCGGCGAAAACACGAAAAAGGTGAGATCAAAAAACACTCGAGATTATTTTTTAAAATGAAAGCTCACGCCCTCGAAACGGATAGTATCAAGACCGCTCCGAGTGTATCTATCTGTTGCTGAAAGTATTGTCAGCAAATCATCAATCGTTCTCCCCATGTAAATACCTGTCAGCACAGGTGTCGATCTGTAAAATAATAGTAGGCCCTTCAGTCAAAAGCACTGCCAATTTACTAGAGCAAAAATTAAATGAGCACGACGACAGAATTGGAAGAGCGAAGCTCGGCCTACAAATACTCTCTTCGAAGATAATGATCGTACCGATCCAATCTTTGCCTATAGCTAATCGCGTTGGCAGTCTACGATCGATTGATTGACACATTGTTGTAAGCATCGGCAATGATGCTGCAAGAGCAAAACACCTATTAAGGGACACATATTCGTAAGCCGTATCGGCTGACGTTACTATTTGCAAGTGCTAAGCATGTTGCTGCTGCAGAGAGCAATATTTCCTTCACGCAATAGTAATCTGTCCCACTCCTGTAACATTGAACGATAGCTGCTAGCTGCATCTCACCCATACTGAATAAATAGTTTCTATTCGGTTTTATTCTGCCTTCAGCGCAGAAAATAAAACATCAAACACTGCCTATGTATTAAAAACTTATAATTAGATAGAACTGCCTTCGCTAACAGTTATCTTGGCTGTTCTAGTACTAAAATTTTCCTTAGTGCAGTACCCTACATGCATTCAATGATACTACAGCAGGGTTAAGCTCTAATACAGCAGAGTTGTGACACTCAAAACTCAAAAATCAGGACTCGAGCGGTTGACTTCATTACGCGAAGAAATTGTAGTAGAAAAGTAACTCTGAAGTAGCTATATTCAAGAATGTGCAGATCGCAATTATGACTAACAATGTCAACATTGCGTTTTATGGAAATTGATTGAAACTATATTTACTCAATATAGCTTCATTGAGTCCTATTAGTTTAATAGAATTCTGTTGTGAAGCACGGCTGACTTAAAAGATTATTCAAACCTACTGACTATCACGGACGCTTTTTCTTTTCCTGAGCACAATGCTGAGATGTGGGATCAGTAGTTTGAGACTATAGGGCTAGCAAGTTAGAGACTTTAAATTACAGGCCCTGTATTATGTTTTTACGATCTACGTAGTTGAAAAACTCATATATTTCACTCAAAACTGAATATATATGACTTTATCGGCAGAATTCCTAAAATGAGCATAGTACCTATTTATGTTGGATTCTAAGCTAGAATACTGGCGAAACGCTCAAATTTTAAACGGACCTTCAAAATACGAAAAGAATTTCAAAGCAAGTGCAACTTGAGGCGAGCACAATTTAAAAAATAAGCTGAGAGAGTCAATCATAAACGATTGTTCGCACATGTTATTGGTTATATTTCGAAATCGTATTTTTCACTTACTTGTTATGCTTTCACAGATATAAAAACAATTCATATACGCGCTAATTTATTTACTGCGATCTACTCTGATTATATCTTCTATTTTACTCAAAATGCTTGATTGCATTGTAAATGATATCATTTGTGCGGAATAAGCAATTTCAACAACAAGAAAGGAAAAGAAAAAATACAGCGAATATTGTACAAAAAAACTAACGAAAAACAGACTGTTTTTAACTAACTAGATTGCATCATTCTTGTATTTCGCTTCGTTTTTTGGAATATACATAGTTACACACTTCACTCAGTACTGAACCGAATTAGGATATGAATTTTGGGCATGAGCACACCTAAGAGGAGACGACAAAATTATATTTAAGAAAAAATACAGCAAACATACATGAAAACTTAAACCAGTCATGCTGTTTGTCGGCTATAGGTATATATAGTATGGCATCTAATAACTTTTCTGTAGCCAATACTAAAATATTTCCTTAATCCTGATTAATCATATTCAGAGCTATTGCGATTTAAAAAATTTATTTCTATCACAGTATAGCCGCAGCTGCGACATCATTTTCTAGTCTGCAATGTTCTTTAGCATGCAAAACGATTTGCAAAAATCGACTCTGTTTCATGGCAATGATAGCCATCCAGTGTCATATTTATTGCCATAATTTTTCTTACAGTCGCCTATTTACACATCGATCTGCAACAGACGCATCGCTCGCAGCGCGTGTGTCACATCTATTGGCAAGCAACAGGAAAGAAGTCGGCAAATAATGAACGACCACACAACAACCGCATTGTAGTAGTAGATCTGAATGAGGTGTATAGCAGCCTGGCGTCTAACCTTACGACCGATGCAAGCGATGTCGCACTACTCCCGGAAATGGATCTATCACAACGCACAGCTTTTGGGCAGTCGTCTAAATTTTTCTTACTTCCTCTATTCTAATTAAACATCAATTTTTAATTATTGTATAGCACTTGCAGCTCGATATCGAACCGCAGATCTAAAATGCATATTCCTTCATACAGCGTGGCAGTTACTCATCACTAAATTGGTGACTTTCCAATATGCAAGTAGTATAATGCAAATGTAATAGTCTAAATTTACAGAAGTATCTTGATAACGCCTGGAGATATACGGCCTTTAAGAAGTATTTCGTGTCCTAAAGTGCTCTGAATATAATAATCAGTGTTGACCCTGCTCAGCATGCGAGTCATTAAACAAGACGTATAGCGCAATCATCATATCCAAACCAGTGACTCTTTCTTTTCTACCATATTAAGAGTATATAGATGCCCCTATAGTTCTTCTTCTTTTTTTTACTCGCTGTCACGCAGTAAGTAATTCATCGTTTGATGATCAAGCGTGTGCACACCGTACAATTTCGCTAAGGCCCTAGTTTTAGCTACAATCTTTTTTTCTTGTGCATACTAAAGTAAATCAAAACTATGAGAAAGTGGAAACAAGATGTGAAACTTCAGGAGATTTCGTGTCACAGAACTAGCATCACACGAGGAAGCAGCAACAGTGCAAATCGCTGTGACTAGCCCACAACATTGACAACACCATTAAATGCAAACAGAACGTAGTTGTTGCGTACACTACGGAATGCGCTCGATCTTCATAGTCCATACGTACATTGTTGCTTGCAAAATATGTCGCGATATGTAGAATTGCTAACTCAGAACAAATATATCAAGGCATTTTCATGATTCACTGCTGGCCTGAGTATATATCTTGAGTATTTTTCCTCTTGATGCAATTATTTTTAATTTAATGCCGATTCATTTGCAACTTCTGTTATGTCATGTTCGGTCGGATATGACTGCTATAGCAAATTAGTATGATGTTATACTTATCCACAGGACTGTGCGTCAGGAATCCTAGTAATCTTATAAATTTCTAATGGGACACGTAGATGATTTTCGGTGTGTATCGTAAAGACATGCATTTAGAATGGTCGCACTCATGTACAATGTGATAGCGCGCTTCAAACGATGAGTTTGCACATCGCACGAGATGCTCTGCCCGCGTTCGATTCCTCACACTTTAGTTCACCCTGTATATATATTACACATGACTGGTCGGCATCATGAGTGCAGCAGCCCTGGGGCTCTCGCAGCTTCTAGAGTTTCGCCAATAATAATCAAAACTTTAATATCTTTTTGCACACATAGAAAGCTATTATCCGAACTAGCTCGCTTAAACACATGTATTTTACACTGCGTGTTTATGAGCTTGACTTGACAGGCTAAGGCTGCCGGCACGAATTTTGCTAATTGAAATTTAAGTACCTTCCGATAAGCTACAAGCTTGAAACATTGAATATAGTCAGAAGCCCAATGACAATGCAATAATAAGAAAATAAACTCCGCAGAGGTGGACGCATAGGTCGAAATATTTAATACAATCGTCGATTTTTGTCCATTGAGCGTTCATATTTAGGAACACGTATACATACATGAATGCGAAAGTCGACTATGAAAAAAATCGGCGCATAGGTGCGTGCAAGGTTCAAGATATTCATGTAACAAATCGTGTTGTGCGATCTCGATTTCGCTCATATTGAGGAACACCTAATACATATCATGAATAGAAAGCGGCCTGTGAAAAAGCGCCGCTAGGTGGCGCAAGCGCATTGAGATATTCAAACAAAATCGTATATCGTGTGCCGGTTTGGTCATCATTTGGAACACTATATACATACATACATGAATAGCAAGACGACCTATCGATGTCATATTTTGTTTAGAACAAAGATTACATAAGTCCAGGTATGAAGCTGACGATCAGATTTGGAATTCGAGGATGGGACAGCATACGTGCGCAGAGAGTCTGAGTAAGCTCTTTAGGAAGAGATTATGTATGCGAGCCGACTTAGATTGTAACAATATTGCTCAGGAATGATGTCATTCGTAATAATGATGTCACTAATGAACTAACATATAATGAGAAGAATAGGCAATTAATAAAGACTAAAAACTCTGAAATATATAAAATATTAAAAAACAATTCCTTAACTTAAACGGCTGTTTATTGAAACACAATACTTACAGGAAATAATAATATACTACACGCTAGATGTCAGTAGGTATGACCTAGGCATACTCAGTCATCACACTCCTCATCAATCTAGGGACGCAGTAGAGCAGACAATTAAATAAAAGCGCTATTGCGACGCGTACAAATTTCTATTGCTAGTCATATATCAGCAAATTTATATTAATGAAAAACACACACATATATTCGAATGTCTATGATGAAACACGATTACAGTTCAATATATCAGTTTCAGCGAAAAATTTAGATACCACACATCTTAATTAGGAATGCACTATATTGGTTTCATTTCGGCTGCGTGCTCAATATAGTATAGCAATGTGATATGAATAAAAACGACTAGATGAGTAGCGTTGCGAAGAGCAGATCTACGTTATCTGACGACAATCAGTACTATTATAAAAAAGTTCTTAACCTCACACATACATCCTTACACTAGAAGTGCCTAGACTTAATAATGTAGAAATGTGTATTAGTCAGCAAATATATTATATGACCAACATATAGTCATCATGAGCCGGAGCGTAAGCGATGTTGGTATGACGTCATCAATATATGGGCGATTGGCATGCGAATGGAACTCAGAGAGTGTCTATCTGGGTCAATTAAATATGTCCGTTCTGTTTGTATGCTATATTGGTAACGTTAAGCGTGTTTGAAGTAGAGTGCATCTACGCAACACTACACCATCGCCCTTTTATGGGTGAGCGTATATATAATTTTCAGTGCTTAATTATATGACAGCAGCAGCTCTAATGTCACTGTTAATAAGTGTAAGCCGTATTTTCATATTTATTCAGTCGAATGACCCAGTCAACCTTGCTGCTGTTACGAATAACATTTTTTATACTCAGTGTTGAGCAAAGAACTCACAGAGCTATCATTAACTTTCGATTGCGATAACTGGTTGGTTGTACAGGTATAGGAATACAGATAGCCTGATAGCACTTCCCATTTATCCAAATCATCAGTATCGAAAAAATAATTCGATTGAGCCATGAGTACGTCGTCCTGTCCGTCCCGATCCGTTAACGACGATACTGAGTCAATATTACGAGGTAGCTTGAGATGAATATTCGCGCTAATGCTAGGTTCCTAGGGCGACTCATCTCAGATCGCTATTAAAATGACGATATCAGAACAATAACCACGCCACTTTCATTCGACGCTATCGAAATTTAAACGAAAAATCGAAAAGTGCGATAATCATAGCTCAAATACGGATATTCTAGCGATGCAACTTGGTACGTGCAGTCTGAACTTATGACGCGAGATAGAACACAAGTAAAATTCTTGGACAATGATCGTGACAATATCATGATGAAATTTGGCAGGAACGCTTATACTCCTATACAGATATGATCATCATAATAACAATTAGACCAAAATCGGGAGGGACCACCTCAGGAACGACCACACCCACTTATAATTCAATTTTTAAAAGAAAAGTTAATATCTTTTACAGTATATAAGGCTAAATTATGTCGCGCATTCAACTCAGTATGAGATGTTGCAGACGCAAATACAAAAATAGAAGCACATTCAAATAGGCGTGCAGCTCCGCCCTATCCATTATAATTAGTCTAAGATACTTTAATGCCATAAGTCGAACAAATAATTTACACATCCTGCCTGAAATTGCAAGCTAATGAGCTTAGATTTTAGGAGACGACGAACTGTTTTTTATTTTTGTTCTTGTCATTTCCGTGCTAAAAAACAGGGCGAAATCGAAGTGAAGCCACGCCAGTTTTGTTATACACAGTCGACCGTCCTGTCCTTCGCGCTCGCCGTATAGCACGATCAACTGAGCACCGACAGATCTTTACTAAACTTAGCCACGGACTTATCTGACTCAACTAGTATGCTGGTATAAAATATGGCCGAAATGCGACTATGACCCACGCCCACTTATCGATATCGAAAATTACGAAAATTAAAAAAGAGGCCATAATTCTATACCAAATACGAAAAAAGGGATGAAACATGGTAACTGGATTGGTTTATTGACGCAAAATATAACTTTGGAAAAAACTTTGTAAAATGGGTGTGACACCTACCATATTAAGTAGAAGAAAATGAAAAAGTTCTGCACAGGGCGAAATCAACAGCCCTTGGAATCTTGGCAGGATACTGTTAGTGGTTATTGCATATATAAATAAATTAGCAGTACCCGACAGATGATTTTCTGGATCACCATGGTCCACATTTGGTCGAGATATCGCGAGAACGCCTTCACATATACATCTAAGGGCCACTCGCTTTAAAACCCTCATTAATACCTTTAATTTGATATCCATATCGTACAAACACATTCTAGAGTCACCCTGGCCCACCCTAATGGCGATATCTCGAAAAGGCGTGCACCTATAGACCTAATGCTCCTCCCTCTCTTAAAATGCCTCAGTAACACCTTCGTTTGATACCCATATCGTACAAACATTCTAGAGTCACCCCTAGCCCACCCTAATGGCGATATCTCGAAAAGGCGTCCACCTATAGACCTAATGTCTACTCCCTCTTAAAATGCTCAGTAACACACTTCCTTTGATACCCATATCGTACAAACACATTCTAGAGTCACCCTGGCCACCCTAATGACGATATCCGAAAAGGCGCCCACCTATAGACCTAATGCCCACTTTCTCTTAAAATGCTCAGTAACACCTTTCGTTTGATACCCATATCGTACAAACATTCTAGAGTCACCCCTGGCCCACCCTAATGACGATATCTCGAAAAGGCGCTCCACCTATAGACCTAGTGCCCACTCCCTCTTAAAATGCCAGTAACACCTTTCGTTTGATACCCATATCGTACAAACATTCTAGAGTCACCCTTGGCTCCACCTTTATGGCGATATCTCGAAAAGGCGTCCACCTATAGAACTAAGGATTACTCCCTTTTAAAATACTCATTACCACCTTTCATTTGATACCCATATCGTACAAACACATTCAGAGTCACCCCTGGCCCACCTAATGGCGATATCTCGAAAAGGCGTCCACCTATAGACCTAATGCCCACTCCCTCTCTTAAAATGCTCAGTAACACCTTTCGTTTGATACCATATCGTACAAACACATTCTAGAGTCACCCTGGCCCACCCTAATGGCGACATCTCGAAAAGGCGTCCACCTATAGACCTAATGCCCACTCCCTCTTAAAAGCTCAGTAACACCTTTCATTTGATCCCATATCGTACAAACATTCTATAGTCACCCTGGCCCACCCTAATGGCGATATCTCGAAAAGCGTCCACCTATAGACCTAGTGCCCACTCCCTCTTAAAATGCTCAGTAACACCTTTCGTTTGATACCCATATCGTACAAAACATTCTAGAGTCACCCTTGGTCCACCTTTATGGCGATATCTCGAAAAGGCGTCCACCTATAGAACTAAGGATTACTCCCTTTTAAAATACTCATTACCACCTTTCATTTGATACCCATATCGTACAAACACATTCCAGAGTCACCCCTGGCCCACCCTAATGGCGATATTTCGAAAAGGCGTCCACCTATATACCTAATGCCCACTCCCTCTTAAAACGCTCAGTAACACCTTTCATTGATCCCATATCGTACAAACATTCTAGAGTCACCCCTGGCCCACCTATGGCGATATCTCGAAAGGCGCCCCACCTATAGACCTAATGCCCACTTTCTCTTAAAATAGCTCAGTAACACCTTTCGTTTGATACCCATATCGTACAAACATTCTAGAGTCACCCCTGGCCCACCCTAATGGCGATATCTCGAAAAGCGTCCACCTATAGACCTAAGTGCCCACTCCCTCTTAAAATGCCTCAGTAACACCTTTCGTTTGATACCCATATCGTACAAACATTCTAGAGTCACCCTGCGTCCACCTTTATGGCGATATCTCGAAAAGGCCGTCCACCTATAGAACTAAGGATTACTCCCTTTTAAAATACTCATTACACCTTTCATTTGATACCCATATCGTACAAACACATTCTCAGAGTCACCCCTGGCCCACCCTAATGGCGATATCTCGAAAAGGCGTCCACCTATGGACCTAATGCCCACTCCCTCTTAAAATGCTCAGTAACACCTTTCGTTGATACCCATATCGTACAAACACATTCTAGAGTCACCCCTGGCCCACCTAATGGCGACATTTCGAAAAGGCGTCCACCTATAGACCTAATGCCCACTCCCTCTTAAAACGCTCAGTAACACCTTTCATTTGATTCCCATATCGTACAACTAGAGACACCCCTGTCCACCTTTATGGCGATATCTCGAAACGGCGTCCACGTAGGGAACTAAGGATCACTCCTTTTCAAATACTCATTAACAGCTTTCATTTGATACCCATATCATACAAAACATATTCTAGAGTCACCCCTGGTCCACCTTATGGGCGATTTCTCGAAAAGGCGTTCACCTATAGAACTAAAGCCCATTCCCTTTTAAAATACTCATTATCACCTTTCATTTGATACCCATATCGTACAAACACATTCTAGAGTCAGCCCTGCGTCCACCTTTATGGCGATATCCCTAAATGGCGTCCATCCATAGAACTATGGCCTACTCTCTCTTAAAATACTCTTTAATACCTTCCATTTGATACACATGTCATACAACACACATTCTAGGGTTACCCTAGTTCATTTTCCTACATGGTGATTTTCCTTATTTTGTCTCCATAGCTCTCAACTGAGTATGTAATGTTCGGTTACACCCGAACTTAGCCTTCCTTACTTGTTAAATTTTTTATTCTATTCACACTTGTTTTTCATATACATACATAGATATGTACTTAATTTTTTTATTATTTTTACTTTAGAATCTAATTGACGGCAGTGGCACAGTTAGTAACTGAAACAAGCGTCTATACGTAAACATAGACAACCTTACGTATATATTGGCAGTCATTTAAAGGCTTGAATTTGTAATTGCAATCGCTGAGCTTTTGTTGCGAGTTGCCCAAGCAATAGCAACAGCAGATCTTTTTTATGTACAATTTGTTGCAGCAATACTTGTGCTATGTGCTATGTATATTGTATGCATGTTTGTTGTTTGTTGTTAGCACAGTTTTATGTGTTTTATATGACAAAAAGTGGGTCATGGTTAGTATGTTGCATAGATATTGGCTGTCTACGTTTGCCTATTGACGTTAACGGCTTTTGGTGATTTTTTCGGTTTTGTTTTTTAATTTAGATCCAATGCAGGTAGAGTAGAACGCCTTCAAAGAGTGGTTCAATTGATGCATATTTTTGTGTTTTTTGAAAAATTATGCAATGGTGTAATTAAAAGTAGTTCTTTATTGTTAGTACGTTTTTATGAGTATTTTGTTGATTTTAAATGAAAATAGTAAGGAAATCTAAGTGTGGCTGAAAGCGCACAGAATTTGCAAATCTCGGCAAAAAGTCAATCTAATTTGACTTAGTAATTAGCCTGTTATATAGAGCCCTTATTCCTGGGTAATAATAACCATGTGCTTAACTAGCTTCTCTACTTGAAACTCACCCGCTGTAGATGCAATAGCGATATACATATGTAATTTTTTTAAAATAACCAGTAAATATTGAACAAATTTGAATCTAGTAACATAGCTGTATATAATTTTAAATCGTATCCCCAAACGCTATAAAGAATAGTAACAAAAAGAAATAATTTAATTTTATAACTTTCTTCACTGTTTCATTTTCATTTATTTTGCTGCACACTGTCGTCGTCATCCATCACCCACATTTAAGTGTGTCAGTTTTGTTGTTTCCCTGACGTCAATGTCAGCTGATCACTTTCAATTTATTACATAAATAATAAGTAATTGTTTTATATTCGATGTACACATATGGAATGATTTAAAATCTCCACATGCAATATTACAAATGTATATATGTACCTACATAGTATGTATATGCAAACATACAGCAGTGAACAGAAAAATAGCAATGACAAGTTTTACCAAATTTCGTAAATTAAATTTCCTTATTCTAAGAAACAGCTTTTATGAATTTTGTGACTGAAACTAAGCAAACCAATTTCGAAAACGTTATTTCGAAAATTCGAGAAAAATTTCAAAATTTTTATTCAGAACTAGCAGACCCGGCAGACGTTGTTCTGCCCTAAATTTGGTCTATCTGCATACATCTTAATAAGCGTTTTCCGTCTAACTCTGCCTCCCCCCTCTTATATTTTTCTTAATCCTTTTATTCACTCCTCCCTCCGTCTTTTTCGATTCATCTATCTCCATCTTCGTCTCATTGTATCTCTTTCTCAGTCTCCTTCTCTCTTTTCTCTTCTCTCAATTTTTTCTCATTCTTCTTCATCTCTTATTGCCAGTCCCAGAGGGTGGTATGTATTTTGTTCCAGTCCTATTCCGAGTCCCAGTCCCACTCCGTGTCTCAGCCCCAGTCCTAGTCCTAATCCCAGTCCCAGTCCGTCTCTGGTCTAGTTCCCGGAAAAAGGATCGTAAATACTAATACAGGCAAATTAATACACCAAATTTCAGGCAAATCGAATAGGACGTACATATGTATATAGGTATGTGGGTATTATTAATTCATGCTTTATTTCGACTTCGCATGCTTATTTATCAGTTTTGCCAGGTTGATGCGACTAAATCGAATATGACAATGGGAAATTACTTTAAAGCTCTCAGCAGCAGCTTTCATTTGATATCCATATTGCACACACATTGTAGGGTATCCGGGTCCACGTTTTGGCTATGTCTCAAGACCCTAGTCACCCAGTGATATAAAACTTACTCTGCACTAAAGCACACATCAACAGCTTCAATTTGATACCCATAATGTAAAAACACATCCTAGTGTTACCCTGATCCACGTTTTGGCCTATATTTCGAGACCCTAGTCACCAATAGGTATGAAAACTACCCTCTACTAAGGCATTCATCAACAGCTTGAATTTGTTACCCATAATGTAAAACCACATCCTAGTGTTACCCTGATCACGTTTTGGCCTATATCTCGAGACCCTAGTCACCATTAGGTATGAAAACTACCCTGTACTAAAGCACTCATCAACAGCTTCAATTTGATACCCATAATGTAAAAACATTATCTAGGCGTTCACGGGCCCACGTTTTGGCCTATATCTCGAAACCCTAGTCACCCAGGGATATGAAAATACCCTCTACTAAAGCACTCATCAACAGCTTTCATTTGATATCCTATTGTATAAGCACATTCTAGGGGTACCCGGGTCCACGTTTTGGCCTATACTCGAGACCCTAGTCACCAATAGGTATGAAAACTACCCTGTACTACAGCACTCATCAACATCTTTCATTTGATATGCATATTACACACACATTCTAGGGGTTACAGGGTCCACGTTTTGGCCTATATCTCGAGACCCTAGGCACCAATAGGTATGAAAACTACCCTGTACTAAAGCACTCATCAACATCTTTCATTTGATATGCATATTACACACACATTCTAGGGGTTGCAGGGTCCCACGTTTTGGCCTATATCTCGAGACCCTAGGCACCAATAGGTATGAAAACTACCCTGTACTAAAGCACTCATCAACAGCTTTCATTTGATATCCTTATTGTATAAGCACATTCTAGGGGTGCCCGGGTCCACGTTTTGGCCTATATCTCGAGACCCTAGTCACCAATACGTATGAAAAGCAAAGTACTCATCAACAGCTTTCATTTGATATCCACATTGTATAAACACATTCTAGGGGTGCCCGGGTCCACGTTTTGGCCTATATCTCGAGACCCTAGTCACCAATAGGTATGAAAACTACCCTGTACTAAAGCACTCATCAACAGCTTTCATTTGATATCCCATATTGTATAAACACATTCTAGGGGGGGGCTGGTTCACGTTTTGGCCTATATCTCGAGACCCTAGTCAATAATAGGTATGAAAACTACCCTGCACTAAAGCACTCATCAACAGCTTTCATTTGATATCCGTATTGTATAAACCCATTATAGGGTGTGCCCGGGTCCACGTTTTGGCCTATATCTCGAGACCCTAGTCACCCAGGGGTACAAAAAATACCCAGTATCAAAGTACTCATAAACAGCTTCCATTTGATACCCATATTGAACAAACACATCCCAGGATTACCCAGGTCCACGTTTTGATCTCAAGACCCTAGCCAGAACGGGATAAAAAGTATCGTATGTCCGCTCCCTGGTTCTAAGCTACCTCTCCATCAATTTTCAGCCAAATCGGTTCATCGGTTCTTGAGTTATGCGTAGTGTAACTAACACGACTTTCTTTTATATACATATATAGATTTTCAAAAATTTTTTGTGGTATGCAGTTTTGGAGACCAATTAATTTTACTGCTGAATTCATTAAGCTGTCTCTATTCACTATAAGAGACTATTTGGGGTGAAAATCTGTTGTGAGAAAATTTGCTATTCTCTAAGCTGTCTCGCGTCTCCAGTCTCACAAAAAACGGTCACTAATTTCTGAGCTGGGCCGGGGCATATCACAAACATGAATATTTCAGAAAAAGTATGAAAATTATTTGCCAAAAACGCTTTAAACATTAGGCAATTCTTAGAGACCAATTGCAAAGTGAGCAGCAGGGCATTCATATGGGTGAGCGGTTAAAGGCATTGGTATGAAGACCTTTACACTGGTATGAATGTTGGAGATTCGAGTTCAATACTCAGCTCCCGAGAAACTAGAAGAAGTGAAATTCAGAAACATGTCCTAGTAATCATCGCAGTTTGTAAACTTTATAATTTTTCTTTAATATCAATAACAAAAACCATTGTATAAAGCAATATGAGCATATATGTAATACTTCTATATTGCTACGAAAAGCTAAGTACATTCCCCAACATCAGAGTGCCGATATATTGCTGTTTACATGTTTTTGTTTTTGTATTCAATAATCGAATGTACCAAAATTTAAGTTTTTCCTTGTCAAACTTATGCTGCTACAATCACAAAAATTTTATAGGCTGTCTTGCTTTGATTTCGCATCCAAAACACATTGTGAGCATTTTCTAATAGCAATATATGAGTATTACATATATGAATATGAACAAGTCTCGCTAATTACATACATATTACAACATTATTGTTTCATTCCTAAAGCAATAAAAAAAAACAAATATTAAAAAAAATCGAAATCAATGTGACGCCGCAGAGATTCGAACCTACACACTTTCGGGTTTCTATACAGAAATTAGAACGCCGCCTTAGCAAACTCAGCCACAACACCTTACAAAGTTACATTGCGAAAATACAGTCTTATTTTTTTTGTTCCGTGTATGAGTAAATTGTCCTTTTGGTGAATTTTGTTGATGTGGTGCGTTTTTTTGTGACTTTGGTTTACTGAATAACGAAATCGTCTCAAGTCACAAAAATTCTCTCTAAGGAAAAATCACAAATTTATAGACTTGATATGAGATTGAATTACAGAATTAGTCTCACAAAGTACAACTTATAGGGCTTTCAAAATTTGCATTGATTTTTAACCAATTATTTTTCGAAAGAAGCTTCAGATTTTCTCGCAAATAAAAAATATCCCACTTTGTATTGAAAAAAATCTAAAATACCCTTCATACATACAAGAAATTCTCATAAATCAATGCGAGTTTGAAAAAATTTGATTACAGTATATATAACGCAGCATACTCAAAAAAATTCAAAGGACTCCAAATGAAAATTTGGAAATTTTAGAATTGTTTCAAAAACGTTAGGTTAGGTTAGAGTGGCCACCGGTGCGAGCACCAGTGCACTTAGGCCCATAAAGGTCCCGTTGTGATAACACGTGGATCTCTCCCCTACTCAAACCAACAGGTCGATTTAGCAAACGTCAGGAATTTCTTAGGTTCCAAGTTAACCAGATCACAAAGATCGTCAAAGAAAGGAGATCCCAGAGATTTCTTCCTCTTGCATAGTTACACTGAACCAAAAAAGTGCATGCATATCTATATACTAAGAAAAAGTGCGTATATTTTAAGAAATGTTCATTGAAAACCTCTCGAAAAGCCGTATTCATAGAATTTAAGAATATAAATACAATGAACAAATTTAGTCAAGCAGCTTCATGAATATGGTTCTTACATTATAAGAACGAAGTTTTGTCATAAATATAATTTTACGAATTTTTTCTTAGATCATACGCAAATTTCCTAAATTATATGCAATTTTCCTTACATTTTAAGAAAAAATCGGAGTGATTTTCTATGAAACTTTTTCTTAA
>JARSSU010044301.1:0-23954 GCA_029619165.1 Eurosta solidaginis | reverse complement strand
TATATAGTAAATGGTACATCTAATTGTTTTTTGAAATTTTCAAATTTTAGCATTCTTTTCTCAGGTGTAGGCATGCGTGTTGCAATTTTTCTACAATGCTTTTTATGGGTTAGTAAATTTTCTTCCTTAGCAAAATGTATTAGACATGTATGGCAAAAATATAATTTATGTTCATCTCTTGTAACTTGATGCCCCATTAATCTACTTAAATTTTTCATCCAAACATAATGGATTTCATTGAAATCATCAAAATACTTTGGAGTTCGCATACGCGGCGCTGAGTCGAGTAAAGCCTTTGGAAGGATTATGTATGGAGGACTTAGATTGTAACAAATTGTCAGGAAAGAGTCCTTGTAACAATGAGTCACTAAATTAACTAGGTACTAGTTATCACACTCCTCTTCAATCTAGGGCGTTGATCAAACAATTAAATAAAAGCGTTGGGCACGTCAAATTTCTATTGATAGTCATAAGAAAGACCAACTGAACCTTAATCAGGGTATGCTACGCCTCACATTTTTAGAGTCTGACGCTTCCCAAAGCAGCCGCTTCTGTGTACGGGAGCGACTTGGGATTTTTCCCGACCAAGGGCTGTAATTTCAGTGTAAACCCATTTAACTTGTTGCGTCCCTCCCACAAATTGTCATCCTCCCAGCAGATCCTTGCAGCGGGACTGCGCCATACTCTCCTGCTCCGGGAAGGTATCCAACCCAATCCGGGTTCCTCACCTGGCCCCGGTCCTGAGAAATGGTTTTGCTGCGTTTGTCCGAAGAGAATCTTTTTAGGACGGTCACACTCTTGTCAGTGTGTCACGTGCAAGGGATGGTTGCTTAGATCAGGTTGTTCTGGGCTAGACCCAAAAACCCGACGTCCTCGTAACTTTTATAAATATTTTGTGGCTCCTAGCTGTTTACGCCCAAGGGTGTCCCGAACTCTGCGCCTTAGCTGTTTTTGTGCGCAATGTTTTATTGCAATTTCACTTTTATAGCAGCTGTTTGCGTTGGTTTACTAAGTGCCAATATACAGTGGCTCTAAAACTGTTCGCTGACAGTTCTAAAACTGTTCGCTTGTATTTCAAACATTCAGGGTTGCTCTATTTACCATAAAATTTAGTGCTGTATGCTATTTCATTATATATTAAATCTTCATTTTCTTTATTAGTTTCTGAAAACGATCTGCATTTAAAACAGCTGGCATGTAAAAAGCGAGTTAGAACGCTTTGTGTCTTGCTGGCTTTGTGATGGGCTCGCCCATTCAAAGTACGCGGGATTTACAGGTAGAGTTGTGGACAACATCATTGATCCCACCAAAGGAGTACGTTGGTCATGTCCTAAATGCAGATGAACTGAAGTAGATATTTTTAGGCTGTTTAAGCAAACGCGCAATGAGTTTTCTTAAATATCCAAAGAGTTTTCCGTAATAAGTGAAAAGTTTAGGCATTACGATAACTTGTTCAATTCTTTTAAGTGTGCAGTGCGCTGGCACAATGTCCAATTATTATTGCCAGCACAGAATATATATGTTTGTGTCATCTGCCCAATGCAGCCCCTGTTGTTGTTGTTGTTGTAGCAGTGCTTCGCCCCACCCAATAAGTGCGACCGATCACAAATTGTCATCAATATCCTCTCACGACAGTCCAAGGAAACTTGCTGTTTCAACGGGGGTGGACCATAATGTGAGGGGTGTTAGAGGCGTTGGTTTCACATTACAATTAAAGAGATGATTGGTGTCATGTGGGGACACATTGCAAGCAGGGCATACATTTTGTATGTCGGGGTTGATTCTGGATAGGTAAGAGTTTAACCTGTTACATTATCCAGATCGAAGTTGAGCTAGAGTGACTCGCGTTTCCCTGGGGAATGTGCGTTCCTCTTCGGCAAGGTTTGGGTACAGTTTTTTGAGTACTGGATTCACCGGGCAATTTCTGGCATAAAGGTCCGACGCCTGTTTGTGGAGTTCACTGAGGACCTGCTTGTGTGTTTTTGCTTCATACGGCTGAGTTCTCAGGTGCCGTATTTCCTCATAATGCTTACGGAGATGACACTTTAAGCCCCTAGGCGGTGTTGGCTCATCAATCAGATGTCTGTTGGGATGCCCAGGTTTCTGGGTATTCAACAGGAACTGTTTCGTTAGCATCTCATTTCTCTCCCTGATGGGGAGTATTCTCGCCTCATTGTGTAGATGGTGTTCTGAGGACATAAGAAGACAGCCCGTGGCGGTTCTGAGAACGCGTTTCTTCTATTTGATCCGCCAACATCTCACCCCTACTGTCCGACCGCAAGCTTGAATGCCATAGATAGTGATAGGTATTGAAATCGCTTAAGATAATGCGATTATTGCTAGTGAGTAAGGCGCTGATATTAGGGCGGTATCCACTGGGACAGCAGCTGGCAGGAGGGATGTAGATGTTGATGATTTCTAGGTTTCCATCGCCTGACCGGACAGATAAGCCTTGAAGTTCTAAGACACTGTCCCTGCGGCCGATGTCGGGATCAAATAAATGATATTGCACAGAGTGGTGTATTATAAACGCGAGGCCACCTCCATTTCCGCTCTCGCGATCTTTTGTGTGGACATTATACCCAGAACAAGTCTGCAGACCAGATCTTGCTGTGAGCTTAGTCTCTTAAATCGCAGCAATGCGGACGTTGTGCCGCTTCGTGAAATCGACTATCTCCGTGATCATCCCAGTTAATCCATTACAGTTTAACTACAAATTCTGAAGTGCACGAGGGAGACGTCGTCACTCTGGGAGTAAGTGACGGGTGACTACGCCTGGGTTGTGAAAGGCTAGGATGAACTGCTGTTGTGGCCCTGGGATTGGACGTCCTTGGGTAAGCAGTGGTGTATGATAAACGCGAGACTGCCTCCATTTCCGCTCTCGCGGTCTTTCCTGTGGACGTTATACCCAGAGCAGGTCTGCAATGCAGATCTTGCTGTGAGTTTAGTCTCTTGAATCGCAGCAATGCGGATGTTGTGCCGCTTCATGAAATCGACTATCTCCGTAATCTTCCCAGTTAGGCCATTACAGTTTAACTGCAGGATTCTGAAGTGCATAAGGGGAGACGTCGCCACTCTGGGGGTAAGTGACGGGTGACTACGCCTGTGTTGTGGAAGGCCAGGACGCAATTGCTGCTGTGGCCCTGGGACTGGGCGTCCTTGGGCAAGCATTGGGGTACCCGGATGATTTGGGTTTGCGACCTGGCAACATGGCGCGATGAAATCTGTCGGGGGGTTGCCGTCGCGGAGACCAGAACATCTGGGAAAGTGGCACCACCCAAGGCAGGAGCTGCATTGGGCGGATATAAACCAACGCATCAGATTGCTTGTGGATGAACACAAGCGGGCGAAATGGGAGAAGCACCTAAGAGGTTGTAACCTCTCTACCGGTGTGGGTAAACTTTGGTCCACCGTAAAGTCCCTATCGAATCCGACTAAGCACAAAGACAAAGTTTCCATCGCTTTTGGCGACAAAGTGCTGTCGGACGCGAAAAAATGCGCGAGCGCTTTCTGCCGGCAATATATAATGCATCCTACGGTCGTCAAAGATAGACGGAGAGCCAATAGACACGCACATAAACACAAATTCAGCGCGTCACCAATCACCATCACCGCTAAAGAGGTTGAGGACGCCATTGGTCGTGCTAAACCATCCAAAGCAGTGGGCCCAGACGGCATAGCCATGCCGATGCTTAAAAGCCTAGGGAAAGAGGGTTTCAAATATTTAGCGCATGTCTTCAATCTGTCTCTTTCCACCTTTGTCATACCTGAGAAATGGAAAATGGCCAAGGTGGTCCCGCTACTAAAGCCTGGGAAACCAGCTAACATAGGTGAGTCGTATCATCCGATATCTCTCCTATCGCCAGTGGCAAAGACGCTTGAAGCCATTTTGCTCCCTTATTTCCAAGCAAATTTGCAGCTAGCCCCTCATCAGCATGGCTTCAGAAAACTCCATAGCACTACCACCGCGCTAAATGCCATTAGCACCCAGATAAATTGCGGTTTAAATCAATACCCCCACCATAGAACAGTACTCGTAGCGCTAGACCTCTCAAAAGCTTTCGATACGGTCAACCATGGCTCGTTACTGCAGGACCTGGAAGGGTCTACCCTTCCCCCATGTCTTAAAAGGTGGACCGCAAATTATCTGGGTGGTCGGCAGGCATCGATGCAATTTAGAAACGAAGCATCAAAACCAAGGAGAATTAAACAAGGGGTGCCACAGGGTGGTGTCCTATCCCCACTTTTGTTTAATTTCTACATATCTAAGCTACATTCACCACCGGAAGGAGTCACAATCGTTTCCTACGCCGATGACTGCACAATAATGGCCACAGGCCCAGGCCCAAAGATCGATGCGCTATGCAATAAAATAAACGGCTACCTGATCTCTCCAGTTTTTTCGCCTCGCGAAACCTGGCATTATCACCGACTAAATCTTCCGCGACCTTATTTACAACATGGACGCCCCAAATGTCGACCAGTTTGAACATCCACGTCGATGGCACTACGCTACCGACTGTCCCTCACCCCAAAATCTTGAGTGTGACGTTTGATCAGGATCTAAATTTTGGTGAGCACGCAGCCGCAATTGTTCCGAGAATTCAGAGCCGTAACAAAATCCTCAAATCCCTCGCTGGCAGTACTTGGGGAAAAGATAAAGAAACGCTCATGACTACATACAAAGCAATTAGCCAGCCGAATACGTGCTACGCGTCACCCATATGGTCGCCAAGCCTAAAAATCATCCACTGGAATAAACTACAGGCCTGCCAAAATACTGCTCTCAGAATCGCCACGGGCTGTCTTCTTATGTCCCCAGAACACCATCTGCATAATGAGGCGAGAATACTCCCCATCAGGGAGAGAAATGAGATGCTGACCAAACAGTTCCTGTTGAATACCCAGAAACCTGGGCATCCCAACAGACATCTGATTGATGAACCAGCGCCGCCTAGGGGCTTAAGGAGTCATCTCCGTAAGCATTGAGGAAATACGGCACCTGAGAACCCAGCTGTATGAAGTGAAAAAACACAAGCAGGTGCTTGGTGAACTCCATAAACAGGCGTCGGACCTTTATGCCGGGAATTGCCCGGTGAATCCAGTGCTTAACGAAAATTATCCAAAACTAGCGGAAGAGGAACGCATACTCCCCAGGGAAACGCGTGTCACTCTTGCTCAACTTCGTTCTGGATACTGTAACAGGTTAAACTCTTACCTATCCAGAATCAACCCCGACATACAAAATGTATGCACCGCTTGTAACGTGTCCCCAGATGACACCAACCATCTCTTCAATTGTAATGTGGAACCAACGCCTCTAACACCCCTTTCCTTATGGTCCACCCCTGTTAAAAACGGCAAGTTTCCTTGGACTCCCGTTAGAGGATATTGATGACAATTTGTGATCGGTCACGGCTATTAGGTGGGGCGAGCATTGCTACAACAACAACAACAAGAGGGGAAGAAGACGGGTGCAGGGGCAGATGCTCGGCATTGCTCCCGACTCTACTATGGAGGTTGTAGGTATGAGTGGGAGCGGCCGAATGAGTTGGTGGAGCCGTGGGGCGCGAGCAGCAGTGGGTACTATATGTGGCTTGCTGAGCAGCAGGGCTGCTGGAAGGTAGTGGGGGGGTCGCTAAGGTATAGACTACGTGACGCCCTTGGGCGTGAACAGCAAGGAGCCACAAAAGAATTATAAAAGTTACGTGGACGTCGGGTTTTGGGATCTAGCCCAGAACAACCTGTCCGATGCAACCATCCCTTGCACGAGACACACTGAGAAGAGTATGACCGTCCTAAAAAGATTCTTTTCCGAAAGACGCAGCAAAACCATTTCTCAGGACCGAGGTTAGGAGAAGGGCCCGGATTGGATTCGATACCTTCCCGGAGCAAGAGAATATGGAGCAGTCCCGCTGCAAGGAGCTGCTGGGAGGATGACAATTTTTGGGAGGGACGCAACAAATTAAATAGGATTACACTGAAATGACAGTTCTTGGTCGGGAAAAATTCCGAGTCGCTCCGGTACATAGAACCGACTGCCTTGGGAAGCGGTCTGGACGGTGCCATTTTCCTAGATGTTCTGGTCTCCGACGGGTTTCAGGCCAGCCCGCAAACCCAACTACACCGGGTACCCCAATGCTTACCCAGGGACGTCCAGTCCCAGGGCCACAACAGTTCCCTCAACTCAGGCGTAGTCACCCGTCACTTACCCCTAGAGTGACGTCTCCCCCGTTGCACTTCAGAATTCTGCAGTTAAACTGTAACGAATTAACTGGAAAGATGACGGAGATAGTCGATTTCATGAAGCGGCATAACATCCGCATTGCTGCGTTCCAGAGACCAAACTCACAACAATATCTACTCTGCAGACCTGCTCCGGGTATAACGTCCACAGAAAAGATCGCGAGAGCGGAAATGGAGGCGGTCTCGCGTATATTATACAACACTCAGTGCAATATAATATATTTGATCCCGACACCACCCGCAGGGAAATTGTCCTAGAAAGTTTAGTTTAGTTTAGTATCTGTCCGACCATGCGATGTAAACCTAGAAATCATCAACATCTACTGTCATCTTCTGTCACCTATTGCCCCAGTGGATACCGCCCTGATATCAGAGCACTACTCACTGGCGATAATCGCACTATCTTAGGCGATTTCAATTCAAATCGCGATCTACGGCATTCTAACCTACAGGCGAACAGCAGTGGTGAGATGTTGGTGGACTTTCTGCACAGTAAACGGAGACGCCCCCACTCGTATGGTAGGAAGCTGTCACAGTTCGCTAGATCTATCCATCGTTAGCGCAGGTCTAGTAAACTGCGTCAACTTACAGCCGATGGTAACATTGGCATCTGACCACCTACCTATACTCCTTTCGCTCGGGGGAACCGAAGACTTCATCATTACCGAGAACCGTACATTCATAAACTTTAAAAACGGAAGAGACAATCACTTTGCTGCCCTCCCTATCCCGACTGATGCTCGCCAAGAGGAACGTGCTTTCCCCAAGGTCACTGAATCGATTTAGTTCAGAACAAAAATCGACACTGATGATGGCACAACGCCGAAAGCGGTTTGTCTCGAAACCAAATTTGACAAGGGAAACAGAAAATCGTTCCGATATACATCATTTTATTCCCTCCGGAAGAATTCCGGCCTCGTTTTCCAGCGGATGCAGCAAACTTAGCTAGAGAACGTGACCTTATAAAACAGCACAACTCCGGCGACCCCCAAATAAGGGATATAAACCGACGCATCAGATTGATTGTGGATGACCACAAACGGGCGAATATAAGGAGCATTTAAAGAATTGCAACCTCTCTGCCGATGTGGGTAGGCCTTGGTCCACTGTAAAGTCCCTATCGAATCCGTCTAAGCACAATGACAAAATTTCCATCGCCTTTGGCGATAAAGTGCTTTCGGATGTGAAAAAATGCGTGAGCGCTTTTTGCCGACAATATGTAATGCATTATACGGTTGACCAAGGTAGACGGCGGGCCAACAGACGCGCACACAAACATAAATACAGCGCGCCCTAATTACCATATTCGCCAAAGAGATTGAGGATGCCATTGTTCATGCTAAACCATCTAAAGCAGTGGGCCCAGACGGCATAGCCATGCCGATGCTTAAAAACCTAGGCAAAGAGGGATATAATTATCTAGCACATTTCTTCAACTTGTCTCTTTCTACCTTTGTCATCACCGAAAAATTGAAAATGGCCAAGGCGATCCCGTACTGAAGCCTGGGAAACCAGCTAACATAGGAGATTATTATCGTCCGATATCACTCCTATCGCCAGTACCCAAAACACCTGAAGCCATTCTGCTTCCCTACTTTAATGGAAATTTGCAACTAGTCAATCATTAGCATGGCTTAAGAAAATTACATAGCACAACCACCGCGCTAAATGTCATCAGCACCCAGATAAATTGCGGTTTAAATCAAAACCCCAACCATAGAACAGTACTCGTTGCGTTATACCTGTCAAAAGCTTTTGATACGGTCAACCATGGCACGTTACTGCAAGACCTGGAGGGGTCTCCCTTCCCCCAAGTCTTAAAAGTTGGACCGCAAATTACCTGTCTGGTCGGCAAGCATCGGTGTAATTCAGGAATGTAACATCCAAACCAAGAAGAATTAAATAAAGGGTGCCACAGGGTGGTGTCCTGTCCCTCCTTTTGTTTAACTTCTACATATCAAAGCTACCTCACCACCGGAAGGAGTCACTATCGTCTCCTATGCCGATGACTGCACAATAATTGCCACAGACCCTAGCCCACAGATCGATGAGCTTTGTAACAAAATAAACAGCTACCTCCCTGATCTTTCCAGTTTCTTCGCCACGCGAAACTTGACATCATCGGCGACCTTATTTACAACATGGACGCGCCAAATGTCGACCATATTTAACATCAACGTCGATGGCACTACACTACCGACTGTCTTACACCCCAAAATCTTGGGTGTGACGTTCATAATGAGGCGAGAATACTCCCCATTAGGGAGAGAAATGAAATGCTAACCAAACAGTTTCTGTTGAATACCCAGAAACCTGGGCATCCCAACAAATATCTGTTTGATGAGGCTACACCGCCCAGGGACTTAAAGGATCTTCTCCGTAAGCATTACGAGGAAATACGGCACCTGAGAATACAGCCGTATGAAGCTAAAAAGCACAAGCAGATCCTCAGTGAAATACACAAGCAGGCATCGGACCTCTATGCCGGGAATTGCCCGGTGAACCCAGTACTTAAAGAACAATACCAAAAACTAGCAGAGGAGGAACGCACTCTCCCTACTATAACAGGTTAAACTCTTACCTATCCAGAATCAACCCCGACATACATAAATGTATGTCCTGCTTGCAATGTGTCCCTACATGACACCAACCATCTCTTCAACTGTATTGTGGAACCAATGCCTCTAACACCCCTCTCATTATGGTCCACCCCTGTTGAGACAGCAAGTTTCCTTGGACTCCCGTTGGAGGACATTTGTGACAATTTGTGATTGGCACACCTATTGGATTGGGCGAAGCACTGCTACAACAACAAAAACAACAACAGAAAAATTTCAATAGGCGGCGAACAGGGCAATACACTAAAACATTTCTAACCAAATGGGGAATTAACAATCCAGTTTCAAGTTACTTCTGAGCTACATACTTGCACCCCACACATTGATCACCGAAAAAATACCACAAAATAAGAAAAAAAAATTCGCCGAAAATCCGAAAAAAATCCATCATAAGATATGTGGAATTCTCCGATCCACTTTTATGTTACTTCCTGGGAAGCAGGCGACTTGAAATATGAAACGTATGTTAGAGGCCACAAGGAATGCAATACTTTCACGAAAAGGAGGCGCAAGGATTGAGTTTTTAGCAATAGAATAGGCTCTCCGTTGAGCTACAAACTTGAAACTTCACACAGAGATCAGTGCGCTCCTATCTGAATGTACTTTAAGCAATTATTCACCTAAGTTCTGCGCTGTAAATTTTTAGTTGCAATAACTACTTCTAAAGTCTTAAAACCAGAATTCATCAACATTGTGTTTGTGTGTACGGACACATCTTCCGCTTCCATTAATATAAAGGAAGTATTTAAAAAAATTGTATTTCCTTTACTTAGCGGACTTTGTCCTACCCAAAAAATTGGGTTTCCTACATCCAAAAAGTGAGCCTTACTTCCTTCCCCTTTGCTCTCCTTATACGATAATCGTCTAGTGTATCTTCCATTCTTTTCTTATTCCTGTCCATCACTTATGCCATTTACCTCACTCTCACTCCCATACCCACTGCAACTGCCACTCCAACTCTCACTCGTACCCCGCTCAGATTCCCACTCTTACACCAATCCACGCACTCACACTGCCACTCCAAATCTCACAATCACTCCCACTCTCAGTTTCATACCCACTCCAACTCACACTCCCATCCCTGTTCAAACTCTCACTCCTACTCGCACTCATATATGTAATCTTTATAATACTTTTTTTATACCTTCTTCAAATAATTTCATAGATAAAACGATTTAAACTTTTTCTAATAGAGGCGTGGCACCGCCTTCTAGTCCAAAAAAATTCTAAACGATCTTTGAACTATAACGAACGAAACAAAAAAAAACATCGGAATCGGTAAAGCCGTTCTCGAGTTTTAGCAAGGTTAACGTACAGCAATTTATTTTTATATCATCATCATCTTCCTCAACTCCTATTGGAGCATAGGGCGTCGACCACCGACTTAAATCGTATTCTGTTAGGTGCGGTTCTTGTGATATCATTCCACGTGTATCCTGCGTCTACGAGTTCTTTATCCACAGTTCTGCGCCAAGTTTTCGCAGGTGCACCAGGTCATCGGCTTCCTTGTGGATTCCAACGCAATGCTTGTCTGGCTATATTTACTGGAGGTCTTCTGAAAGTGTGACCAAGCCACGACCATTTTTATATATAATAGTGTCACGATTTCTGGGCAATTCTGATTATTATGCAACTTCTACTATCGTTCGACCGCTGAACTGTCGAACAAATAACTCACATATTCAGTATAGCAATATCTCCTTTATTTACAACTGTACTGTAGTAGTAGTACTTCACAATTACAAAACTCGCGTACTTCACTAAAAGCGTGTTCAAATCAAACTGACTGATTATACCTCGGCTTGCGCTGCTTCTGTACTCTCTGTTGCCTCGTTCACATATCTTTCCAATGGTCTAAACTTTTCGCGAACAGCTGTTTATTCATTTCTCCTGTATGTATCTGATATTCACATTTTGTCTTCTAGTTATATGCATGGGTATGTGTGAGTAATAAATTCTGCTCTTAGCTGCTTGTATGTATGTGAAATATTGTCTTTGCTGTTAGCTTCGCTGTTTACATGTATGTATGGCTACTTGCTTTAATTTTTACGTGAGGTTGCTTGCTTTATTGTTGTTGTGCATTTATTTAGTAACAGCATAGTGATGTATAGAACTGCTAATATTCGCCACAATATATTTTCTTTTTCTAATTGAAAAAGAAATAGTACTACGAAAATTGGAAGAGAAGCCTGGCCTAAATCTTCTGGAAGTAAATCGCGCCAAGTATTTACTTATTTTATCTATAATTTTCTGGCCAAACTTACCTGTGACCTGTAGGCTACTCAAAACATAATTATATATGAGAGATGACATAACTATTCATTGTATTCATTTGTAGCACTGTGTAATCTTAGAAAGGTGTGGTACCTTTTTCGAAACATAATTTGTTGAAGCCAAAATCCTTTGACTGAGTTCGATAGAGGGTCGGTTGAATTCAGAAGGTTTTCTCACACGATAAATTCTAACCAGCCAATGTTCGGTTGTATACGCTTCCTCAAGGTATGTGAGCCCAAAGTCTTTATTACCAATTATTGCGTTTCGCGTTCGGTCATATCCAGCAGGCCCCCTTAAATTAGATAAAAATAATATTAAAATTAATTTCTTCTTTGCACAAATCAATAAGTTACAAATAAACACAATTATCTCGCGAGTAACATTTTAAGTTAAGCGCCCGTTTTTTTAACCAAACAAAAAGATTTTCGCAGCTTACCACTAATACCGAACTATTATATAGCTCTAAATGAAATTTGACAAAATTATGCACCCTATTGTACAAAATAAAAATTCAGTGACTGCAAAAATGTTTTAAGTGATGAAATTTTCTGAAGTGTATCAACATTTCTCAATGGTCGACTTTTTAGTGTTGTTTATAATTTTTTGGTTGACATAAATACTGTAACGAATTTACTTGCAATTCCGCTTATTTCAAATCTTCTACTAAGGTTCGAATCACTAAACTGTTGAATAAATAACTCCAATATTGAATAATTGAAAAATGGCCTTTATTAAAGTACTTCACATTAAATAGTACTGCTATTGCTCGCCAGATAGCGTCTTAATCAAAACTGATTGTAGCGCCTCTACTATTGCTGCCTTGTATACTCTTTGATTTCCCCGTTGCATCTTCTAGGCGCTTCTGTTCTATAATCTACTAGTTGGTTATCTGTTATAACTATAACTACAGATGTACGTGTATAGCTCTCATATGCGCGTGTGTTTGTGAGCGACACTTCCACAATTATAATTGCATATCTCAGATAAGATATCTGCATGTGTTTGTGCGTTGCTTCTCCGCTGCGTGTACGTAAATATGTGTAGACCTAATGATTGATTCGTTTATGTAGATACATAACGATTGAATTATCGATGTGCATCAAGTCACTGCTTAGCATCTGCTTAGAGATGGCAGTACCCCTTAGTGTTGCTAATATTCGTAACGCTGGCCTCCACCTAAGTCTGATCGTCCCGATCCGACAAATCTCTCGATCTAACCGCTGCTAGCCTCTCCAAATGAACCACCCTTCTATTTCGTAGTTTTCCAATTGTTTGTATGCGGTAGACGGTATCACTGATCTTCTTCAGAACTTTGTACGGGCCTTCCCAACTGCACCGAAATTTGGATGGAACACCTTTCCGCCGGTGAGGGTTGTATAAAAGTACCAAAGCTCCCGCCAAGAACCCTTCCGAATTATTGTTCTCATCGTACCTGCGTTTCAGCTTGCTACTCATTATCCTTGATCGTTCCCTCGCACTCTGTTGTTTGGCCAATGAACTAATTTTTAGAGCTTGCTCTTGACGGATTGGCTTCAGATAATCAGTATCGTTCCGACGTTTCCCAACAGAAGTGCGCACTGGCTTGAAACCACCCTTGCATTCTTTCTGGAAAATTCTTTCAGTCGTTTTAGAGCGTCCATTAGGGTTAGTCAATGCCTGTGTTTTTCTCGCAGGCACCTTTGGTTTTGATTTGTTTGGCCCATTCGTTCCATCAACCTTTGCCCGATCTGCTGCCTTTGACTTTTGTGGTCTTTGTCGACTCTTCTCCGCCAGTACTCGATTACTGCTGAACCCTTTTTCCAAACTGAAGTTAAATGGTATATCCTGGTTCTTGTAACGCATAATCCTTCTCTGCATGTCGATCCTGATGTCATGGTCAACTAAGAAGTCCACTCCCAATATGTCTTCATCAATAATCTCCGCTACAACGAATTTGTGTAGAACCATGACCTCCCCAATTAAGACTTCACATACCACTTCTCCCTGGAGTTGGTTACACTCGCCAGTAATCGTACGCAATCTTGCTCCAGGTAATGGCTTTACTCTCCTGTTGACCAAATCAGATCGGATCAAGGATGCGCCCGTATTGACAGCCAGTACACGTTCTTTGCCATCCACATTTCCTCTGAGGTTAAGACTACTCGATTTTCTTCCAATTTGTGAGACAGATATCACAGGACATTCAACAGCTGGAGCTAGCTCTAGATGTTTACATTTGGCACGCTGTTGCTCATCTCCTCCCGCTTTGCGTTTACGGCCACCCAAATTGGAACTACGAGGACCGGTGCTGCAATGACGTGCAATGTGACTTGGGTTACCGCACTTGAAACACTTCATAACTCCGGCATTTTTCTGTCGTAAGCCCTTCAGTGCTTCCAAAATTGTGTCTACCCAGCCTGGTCTTTCCACTTCCACGCGATGAGCTTTGTATGCGGGCTTACTCAAAAGTGACGCTGTTTCCTGAGTCAGTGCATGGGATACCGTTTCAGCAAATGTTGACTTTGGGTTGGATTATGTGGCTCGCTTCGTTTCGACGTCCCGTAAGCCGTTAACAAAGCTCTGAATCTTTACCCTTTCAGTGTATTCCACGGGTGCGTCCGCATTTGCAAGATGAGCCAATCTTTCAACAACCGAAGCCAACTCCTGTAATGTCTCATTTGCTTTTTGGTAACGGTTTTGCAACTCAATTTGGTATATCTGTTTTCTATGCTCGCTTCCATAACGTCTCTCGACAGCGGCCATCAATGCTTCATAGTTGTTCTGCTCTCCTTCGGGAATCGTCTGTAGGATTTCGGCTGCTGGCCCCTTCAATGCTACGAATAGAGCAGCAACTTTATCTTCAGCATTCCAGTTGTTCACTGCTGACGTCTTCTCAAATTGAAGCTTGAATACCTCGAAAAGAACAGAGCCGTCAAAAGATGGAGTTTTTACCTTCGGATTGCTCGCTGGAACAGCTGGGCGATTTAGTTGTAACATAAGACCTTTCAACGCTTATATCTCGGCATCAGTTTTGTCCTCGAGTTGTAAACTTTTTGTATCCTGCTCTTCCAGTTTTTCAAAGAGCTGCGATGATACCTGTTCCGAAATTTGTGTCGACATTCTAGATATACGTGCCTCTTGCGCTTCCAGTTGAGATGACATATATCATTATTATTATTTGTTTTTATACAGTCTTGTAGTATCACAACGGACCTTCGTGTTGTCCAAGTGAGCTATCCTTATCAGGGCAGCTACCACCTAACCTATCCTATACAGTCTTATAGACCTAAATTATTTGTATATCTATGAGATCAATATCTAATAGGTAGTGCTTTACAGTAATTATACAGCAGTTTCTTAAATTCATTGATGTTTTGGCATTTTTTCATTTCAATTGGAAGATCGTTATATTAGCCGTGTTTTTTAACACGCGTATATCCGTTTACGCTTAAACTTTATATTGACTGCTAAGAGACAAACTATAAATACACCTCTGAAATTGCTGCGCATAAATTTTGTCCTACTAAATTTCAATACGCATTATACTCAGATGTAACTGAAATATGTGTCTTTGTTTCACCCTGTACACTAATTCTATGTATTATATGTGTGTCCACAATTCATCGCAACTGATTCAGCTATATGTTATACCCTATGGCCATCAGAGCGTTGCGTCTCCGCTTTTCGGTACACCCTGTTGCTGTAGCTAGTTGTTTTACCACAGCCGCTAGATGGGTCTCCTAAGCATTATCTAAGCGAAGATAGGCGTTTTTTAACACGCGCAAACGAAACGTATACGCGCGTGTTAAAAAACACGGCTATTCTCTCAGTCCTGCGTAGTATATATTTTTCTTGTCGAACTCCGATCGTACTGCTGGCAGGTAAAAGTTGTTTCTGTTTCTTGTTTGGTAATCGTGAACCTCGTTGTTGTATATCAGTCGGTCGTTTAGATATTTCGGCTGATTTCCTATTTTAATGTTATGTATAAATTATATATATATGTCTTCTGTTCTTCCAATTGAGATGGCATTTGTGACGCCATTTCTGAAATGCGTGCGTCCTGTGACTCCAGCTGAGATGCCATTGTCGATATTTGTACAGATATTGTGCTCGTCACTGTGTGCGGTGTTTCATTTTGTCTTCCATTTTTGTTGTTGTTTTGTCGCTATCATAGTGAAAGACATACTCCTCAGCATTGATGATTCCTTCAAATACCATAGCTACACTTAGTCGATTTTGTAGCTGGGATTTATCGACAAAAGTAGCCAATCCACGGACTTCCAACTCCTCCTTCAGTTGCTGGATAGTTAATTCACTCAACTTTGCCAAGCGCAAGTTGTATTCGAATTTTCCTCTGCTGACACCAATTGTAACGAATCTACTTGCAATTCCGCTTATTTCAAATCTTCTACTAAGGTTCGAATCACTAAACTGTTGAATAAATAACTCCAATATTGAATAATGGGAAAATGGCCTTTATTAAAGTACTTCACAATAAATAATACTGCTATTGCTCGCCAGATAGCGTCTTAATCAAAACTGATTGTAGCGCCCCTACTATTGCTGCATTTTATGTTCTTTGATTTCCTCGTTGCATCTTCTAGGCGCTTCTGTTCTAGAATATACTAGTGGGTTATCTGTTATAATTATAACTACAGATGTACGTGTATAGCTCTCATATGCGCGTGTGTCTGTGAGCGACACTTCCACAATTATAATTTCATATCTCAGCTAAGATATCTGCATGTGTTTGTGCGTTGCTTCTCCGCTGCGTGTACGTACATATGTGTAGACCTAATGATTCGTTTATGTAGATACATAATGATTGAATTATTGATGTGCATCAAGTCACTGCTTAGCATCGGCTTAGAGATGGCAGTAAACCTTAGTGTTGCTAATATTCGTAACAATACTAAAGAAATACCAAGTTTCACAATTTTTCGGAATTCGAATTTTGTTTCGAAGTTAGAAAACTTTTAGGTTTGTTGAGCGAGGTAAACTTTTGCTTATAGCTCGTGATAGCGTCCGCCGATTTTGCACTCTTTTATGTAAAAAAAAATATTTTGCGAAAGTTGTTTGGGACTATGACTTTATAACGTTGATATTTTTTAATTTTTACTTGCTTCATAATGAGTTGATGTCAAAAATAAAAACATAAAAACTTTTAAAAGGATACAATGTATTTACACTTTCATTATAAAGCGCAACAGTTTTCTATGCAATTTCAACTTTTCGGAAAATTTATGTTAACATTCAATAACACATATGGTACATACTATTTTTTTAATTTTTTTTTAAATTTTTAAATGTTTTCGAATGTTCTCAATTTATGATCAACCGCTTCATAAGAAACGTGGAGATTCCTTGTGTTAGTTAAAAAGTGGCTAAGGCAACAGCTGTTTCACCGTGTGATTCGTTAGTTCGAGTGAACCCTTTATAACATTAAGAAATGGCCTGATAATGATTACATGGCGTTTTTCGAATGGTTCCATCGCAATATGCCAATAAATATTTCTTTCTTTTCAGTTTCTCCCAAACAAAAACAATAATTGAATATTGAAAAAATATAAATATTTTTTACCTATTATTTAAGAATTCACGAGCTAAACACCGGCTTATATTGAATTATTATGTTTTCTAGGAGAAACTGAAAAGAAATACACATTTACTGGCATATTGCCATGGTACCATTTCGGAAACCGCCACGTAATCATTATCAGGCAATTTCGTAATGTTATCAAAGGTTTCACCGAGATTCGAACCGCGAATCACAGGGTGAAACTGCAGTTTCCTTAACCTCTAGGCTATCCTGCTTGTATTTGTTTTCTTGCTTATTTCAGTTTATCTGATTTCTACACTAACAACACAATTGAGACATTCTGTCTCTATATTAATTTGTGTATTATGTAGATTTGTTTTTGTAAAGTTCCTTTTTCGTTGCGAATGAGAAGCTTTGTAAACTCGGGCTCAGTTTTACATATTTATGTTTGTTTGTTTTTATGGTGTGTTCAATGTATACTTATTATTTAAGAATTCATGAGCTTAACACCGGCTTATAATAATTGAATATTGAATTGATTTGCGGTTCGATTTTCGGTGAAACCTTTGATAACACTGCGAAATTGCCTGATGATGACTAGGTGGCGGTTTTCGAAATGGTACCACCGCAATATGGCAGTAAATGTGAATGAGATGCTTTGTAAAATCGGGCTCAGTTTTACATGTTTATGTTTGTTGGTTTTAATGGTGTGTTCAATTTATACTAATCATTAAAGAATTAATGAGCTTAACACCGGCTTATAATAATTGAATATTGAATTGATTCGCGGTTCGAATCTCGGTCAAACCTTTGATAACATTACGAAATTACCTGATGATGATTACGTGGCGGTTTTCGAAATGGTACCATCGCAATATGCTAGTAAATGTTTCTTTCTTTTCAGTTTGTCTTAGAAAACATAATAATTGAATATTCAATTTTTATAAGCCGGTGTTGAGTTCATGAATTCTTAAATAATAGGTATAAATTGAACAAACCATTCAAACAAACAAACATAAATATGTAAAACTGAGCCTGAGTTTACAAAGCTTCTCATTCGCAACGAAAAAGGAACTTTACAAAACAAAATCTACATAACACACAAATTAATATAGAGACATGATGTCTCAATTGTGTTGTTAGTGTAGAAGTGAGATAAACTGAAATAATCAAGAAAACAAATGCTGCCGTGTGATTCGCGATTCGGATCTCGGTGAAACTTTTGATAACATTAGGAAATTGCCTGATGATGATTACGTGGTGGTTTTCGAAATGGTACTATCGCAATATGCCAGTAAATCTTTCTTTCTTCATTTTCTCTTAGAAAGCATAATAATTGAATATTCAATTATTATAAGACGGTGTTAAGCTCATGAATTCTTAAATATTAAGTATAAATTGAACACACCATTAAAACAAACAAACATAAATATGTTAAACTGAGCCCGAGTTTAAAAAGCTTCTTATTCACATTTAGTGGCATATTGCGATGGTAGCATTTCGAAAACCGCCACGTAATCATCATCAGGTAATTAATAATGCTATCTAAGGTTTCACCGAGATCCGAACAGCGAATCAATTCAATATTCAATTATTATAAGCCGGTGTTAAGCTCGTGAATTCTTAAATAATAAGTATAAATTGAAAAACACCATTAAAAGAGACAAACATAAATATGTAAAACTGTGCCCGAGTGTACAAAGCTTCTCGTTCGCAACGAAAAAGGAACTTTGCAAAAGCAAATCTACATAACACACTAATTAATATAGAGACAGAATGTCTCAATATTGTTGTTTGCGTAGAAGTGAGATAAACTGAAATAAGCAAGAAAACAAATACAAGCGGGATAACCTAGTGGTTAAGGCAGCTGCAGTTTCATGGTGTGATTCGCGGTTGAACTTTCGGTGAAACCTTTAATAATATTACGAAATTGCCTGATGATGATTACGTGGCAGTTTTCGCAATGGTACCATCGCAATATGCTAGTAAATGTTTCTTTCCTTATAGTTTTATTATAAGCCGGTGTTAAGCTCATGAATTCTTAAATAATAAGTATAAATTGAACACACCATTAAAACAAACAAACATAAATATGTTTTTTAATTTTTAAAACCATTGCCAGAAAGTGATCACAATCAAGTGAACCAAAAAACCAAAATCGGATGACGCTATTACGAGTTATAAAGAAAAGCTTAACTCGTTCAGCAAAACCAAAATAGTTACCGTTATCATCTGTATTTAATTGCTTTATACAATTGTTTTGTTATTGATATTAGAGAAAAATTGCAAAGTTTACAAACTGCGATCCTTACTAGGACATGTTTCTGAATTTCACTTCTTCATCAGCTAGCTTCTCGGGAGCTGAGTATTGAACTCGAATCTGCAAAATTCATACCAGTGTAAAGGCAGATGCCTTTAACCACTCAGCCATATGAATGCCCCGCTGCTCGCTTTGCATTTGGTCTCTAAGTATTGCCTTTTGTTGATATTCCTTTTATTGACCATTTTAGGTACATACTAATCTATATGCTGTTTAATCCTAAAATCTTTGAAAAAGCTTCATCAAATATGGTATTTTGTTTTATTTATGTCAACCAAAAAACTATAAAAAATTATCAAAAAGTAGAGCATCGCCAAATGTTGATACAGTTCAGAAAATTCCACCCAATACAAACAAGTGAATATATAGTGAAAGCCGAAAGCATACTCCCAAAAATCACTGCAGAATTTTTAGTATACAACTTTTTGTTAAGCTTAAAAAATACCAAAGAAAATCTGATCTTTCCATGGCGCACGTTGTTGCTTACTGTGTGGCGAATATTTGCAGTTCTGTATATCACTGTGCTGCTAGTAAATAAATGCACAACAACAGCAAAGTAAGCAACCACACATATCTATGTGCATGTAAACATCAAAGCAAGCAGCCACACATGCATGTAAAGAGCATCGAAGACAAACCTGAATATCAGATACATAAAGGAGAAATCAATAAGTAGCTACTCGCGGTGAAAAGTCTAGACCTTAGAAGAAATATGCAAACGAGCTGAGGAATAAGGAATCACCTTGATGTTAACACGGCTTAAGTGAAGTACGCGAGTATAATTGTGAAGTACTATTGCCACAGTGGAGTTGTAAACAAAGAACATTTCGCTATATTTCAGTTATTTTTTCGACAGTTCAGCGACTCGAACTATAACAGAAGGTGCAGAATAATTAGGAATCTCCCAAAATTCGTAACAATTGGTATCAGAAGAGCAATTGTTGAATTAATTCCGAATATATCGAATGAAACTTGGACATGGCAAAGTTAAGATCCAGCAACTAAAAAGGGATTGTAGAACTGTAGATTGAACGCAACCGGCAATAAGTCTAAACTTCAAGCACGGCTACAAGAAGTTATGGAGTCGGAAGGAATCAATGTTAAAGAGTATGTTTTCATCCTGACAGCGACGAGACAACAACGAAAATGGAAGAAAAAAACGAAACACCGCAGACAGCGGCGAACACTGACTTGAACATGATATTGGCTGCAATATCTGTACAAACATCGACAGTGGCATCACAACTGAAATTGCAAGAGATACGCATCACATCCAATATCGCAGCACAGGAAACACAAATTTTATCACAGCTAGAAGAACAAAAGAAATATATCGTAGCTCAACCTTTCTTTAATTTCAGACATGGTCGCCAAGCCTAAAGATTACCCACTGGAAAAAGTTACAGGATGGCCAAAATACTGCCCTCAGAACCGCCACGGGTTGTCTCCTTATGTCCCCAGAACACCACCTACATAATGAGGCGAGAATACTCCCAATAAGGGAAAGAAATTAAATGCTAACCAAACAGTTTCTGTTGAATACCCAGAAACCTGGGCATCCCAACAGACATCTGATTGATGAGCCAACACCGCCCAGGGGCTTAGGGAGCCACCTCCGTAAGCACTATGAGGAAATACGGCACCTGATAACACAGCCGTATGAAGCCAAAAAACATAAGCAGGTCCTTGGTGAACTCCATAAACAGGCGTCGGACTTCTATGTCAGGAATTGCCGGTGAATCTAGTACTCAAAGAGCAATACCCTAAACTTGCGGAAGAGGAACGCACACTCTCTAGGGAAACGCGAGTCACTCTAGCCCAACTTCTATCTGGATACTGTAACAGGTTAAACTCTTACCTATTCAGAATCAACCCCGACATACAAAAGGTATGCCCTTCTTGCAACGTGTCTCCACATGACACCAACCATCTCTTCAATTGTAATGTGGAACCAACGCCTCTAACACCTCTCTCATTATGGTCCACCCCTGTTGAAACATCAAGTTTCCTCGGACTCCCGTTAGAGGACATTGATGACAATTTTTTACTGGTCAGACCTATGGATGGGGCGAAGCACTGCTTCAACAACAACAAAAACATGGTAGCTCAACTGAAAGAACAACTAGAAGCACAAGAGCTCGTATATCATCAAAACTCGAAGCACGGATGAAAAAATAATGCAGTTTGAGAAAAAAATCTCGGCCGAGGTGGATGTTTTGAGAGGACGTATCCAGGAGTTGCAACCTAATCGCCCGGTTGTGTCAGCGAGTAATACGAAGGTAAAAACTCCATCCTTTGATTGGTCTGATCCTTTTGAGGAAGACCACAGTAGTGAACAACTGGAATGCTGAAGATAAAGTTGTTGCACTGTTCTTACAAAATATTCGATTGATATAGTAATTAAATGCTTTAAGTGCGGGAAGCCAGGTCACATCGCACGACATTGCGGTATTAACCCTAGTGGTTCCAGCAGCATTGGTAGTCTTAAGCACAAAGCTAACTGAAATGAACTAGAGCGAACCAAATGCAAGGAGCGAGAACTTGCTCCAGCTATTAAATGTCCCGTTATATCTGTATCACAAATCGAAAGAATATCGAGTAGTGTTACTGGAGGAGGACATATAGATGGCAAGGAGCGTTTACTGACTGTAGATACGGTCGCATCTCATTCCATAATCCGATCTGATTAGGTCAACAGGAGAGTAAAGCCATTGCATAGGTCACTGGCGAGTACAACTAAGTACACGGATAGGTGACATGTGAGGTCGTACTTGGGAAGGTCTCGATTCTACACAAATTAGTTGTGGCAGAAATTGTTGATGAAGTTATATTGGGAGTGCATTTTTTAGTCGACCATGGTATCAGGATCGATATGCAAAGAATGATTGTGCGATATAAAAGCAAAGATGTACCACATAACTTCAGCTTTGAGAAGGGGTTAAGCAGTAAGCGAGTGCTGGTGGAGGAGATTCGACAAAGACCATAAAGGCAGTAGATCAGGGAAAGATTGGCGGAACGAATGAAACACACAAATCAAAACCGAATGTACCTGCATGAAGAACACTGGTATTGATAAACCCAAATGGATGCACTAAAACGAAGGACAGAATTTCCCAGAAAGAATGCAAGGCTGTCACACCAACGTTGTGAAACATCAAACTGACACTGGTGATGCGAGGCTAATCCGTCAAGCTCTTCGAAATAGTCTACTGGCCAAACAACAGAGTGTGAGGAAACGAACCAGGATAACGAGTAGTAAGATGAAACACAGGCACGACAAGAAGAACAATTCGGAAGGTTTCCTCGAGGGAGATTTGGTACTGTTATACAACGCTTACCGGCGGAAAGAGGATTAGTGATGTCTACTGTACACAAACAATTTGGAAACATGAAACACATTTGGAGGGGCTAGCAGCGGTTGGATCGAGAGATTTGTCTGATCGGGACGATCAGACTTAGGTGGGGGCAGTGTGGCGAATATTATCAGTTATATAAGTTATCGTTAGCTACGCAATAAGCAGGTGGTACCCATGCATTGTGTGGGAATCTGTTTTTGCTGACGTTAGCGTCTAGTGGCAACCATAAAGATTCCCACGATTTGTGTGGGAATCCATTTTTGCTTATTTAGCGTCTGGTGAGCGTGACGTCTAGCGGCAACGATACAGGCACACCAGCGCAGTAGACAGCGAAAACAACAACAACAACAACATTGCGGCATCACCAACGGCAAAGTTAGGGCTAAAGTTAAGTTATGTTTGCTTTAAAGTAGGTCAGTCTTCTCAAGATACTCAAAATAAATAAACTTTTCTATAAAATTGGCGCTAAAAGTGGGGCAAAATGAACTAGCAAGAAAGGAGAACCCTGATGATAATAAGAATGTAAATTAAGTCTGTGTTTTAAAAGAGTTGTTTTTTGTTTGCTTAGCAGTTAAGATAATAATGCTATAATGAATTGCGAATTAATAACTGGTAACTAATTTTTAGAAGTAAACTATTTGTATTAAATACAGAAACGATTAAAAAAAAAGAGAAAACACATGGAAAATTCAAGAATTATTAAATGCATTGCAATAACAAAACAGAATTGTGAATACATAAAAGATTTCTTTACAAAAAAATTGTTAAAGTAAATTTTTTTTTAGTTGGCTCATTGATATTGAATTGCGAAATTAAATAGATTGCAATAACAAAATAGAATTGGGAAACCATAATAGAATTTTTTATAAGAAAAATTGTTTAAGTAAATTTTTTTTAAGTTGGCTCATTGATATTGAAGTGACTGACTGATTGCGCTGAGTTGAAAACTTTTAGTTAATGAGTGATTCAGAAATAGAGAACCTTCTGGACAGGATATCTAAATTGCAAGTTACGCAAAAAATGGATACGGTTCAAGTAACTACGTTAGCTCATGCAGCCGTTACAGGCGTCTTCGAACAACTATAAAATATCTGGTCAAACTAGAAAGTATCAGACTATTTAATGCAGGAAGCGAACATTCGATACTTATACATTTATACAGGTCATTGTAGTGGGCACACCAAATCCGCAGAGGTTCACTGTTTGCGAAGTTTAGGCGACATAGCGGTAAAAGAAAAGGCACGTAGTGTCTCGACGTCCTAGCGGGAACAGCGAAATTAAGCCGAGCTAGCAATTCAGAAGAGTCAATCTCACTGATGACCAACTTATGGATGAACAACACCCCAAGTAGAATTCTACGGTTTTCAAGAGTAGGCAGATTGATGAGAAAAAGCCTATTTTTAAAATAATTTTTAATTGAGTTTTCGTGTTAACTTAAAAATTTTTGAATGACTTCAAAAAAAGAAAATTCTATTTAGTATTAAAATATTTAAATTCAAAAATAAATAAAATTAAATTTTTAAAAATAAAATAAATATTTGGTTAAATACCAAATATATTGGCGATCCTACTAACGGACCTATATCTGTATTTGATACAATTACTGAATATGGCGCTTTACG